>CAUYPK010012245.1:0-44013 GCA_963574355.1 Loris lydekkerianus | reverse complement strand
TCCGAACTCAGTGATGATGACAATGTCTATGCTGATACCCTCACATCAGATACAGCTGAAGCTCTGTTTGGACATACAGATGATGAGGAGGAGGAATCCAGTTTTGAAGGATTTTAACCTTTGTGATTTAGCTTGATTACCCGTTAAGCTACGGTTTTCTGCACTTTATTTAAAGTTTTAAAGTTGTTGCTAGTTTACAGTTTTTCTTTAGCAATAAATCTTGAAAAGCATTTAACCTACTGATTCCTCAATTATTGTAATTGTTTTGGGTATATATTTTTATTTTTGAAATTTACCAGTGGCTGCTGCATTTTCCACCTCAGCTTATACTCTAGTCACTAAGCTTTCCCAGTTTTTAGGGTAAAATTAAGGGGGTCGGCTTATACTTGAGTATATTAAACAGCTCAGAAAATATAACATTACATATTTTGGTATAATTTGTACACATGCGTATTTTATATATTTTAAATGTATTTTTATATTTGTATTACACAGATATAATAAGTAGCATACATTTATAAATTATAAACTTCTGTATTTGGTTGCTCATAAAGCCTTTAACTCATACATAAACCCTGTATAAAATCTTTGTTTTACTCAACTCTGATACTTTTTCCTCCCTCCTGGAGTTTTCTGTTCCTTGGTTTTCCACTATCTTGATGTTCTTTTTTCTCTGTAAAAGGCTATTAACTTATTCACTCATTTACTGAGCGATTACTTTGTTATAGGCACAAAGCCAATCAGTTTTTCTTTTACTGAATGCAGAGGAATAAGACGCCAAAAAATTGTGCTCTGCTGCCCACTAGCTTACAACATAAAGAAAATTCAGGCTTAAAAACAGGCTTGTAACTAACTGATCAGGACCAATTATATGAGTATCAGTGAACAATGACACCACTTAGAATTGAAAGGACTAAATGAAAAAAATACATAGGATACCTGAGACCTACTAGGTGCCACTGTATTTTTTAAGTGAGTATGCAGAAAAAGTATTGTGTACAGATCAAGGGTATACAAAAAAAACTCTTAACATTCTTAGAATTAAGAGACCAAGATAAGTCTTTTAAGAATATCAGTTTGAACAGACATCAAAGTTAAAACTTAACAATACTATATCTTGATATTGACTATAAAATTTATATATTAAAATTTTTTACATTATGTTCTTTTCAATGTGATTAAAGCAACTATATTTTAATAGTCATTTCCTGTGTACGTTAGATTTTTTTCAAGCTCACTAGTTAAGCCATTGATAGAGAGTGGTCTCAGTGATATGTGTGTGACCTTGTTATTTTTACAAGAGATCCCTAATTAATGGCTGTGGTAAGAACAGCAAAGACAGTTGCTCTAAGCGCTGGGAATAATTCTCAGATGTTCCTCTTCAGTTAGGGTTGCATGTTCAGTTCCTCACAGGTATGTCTGTGTGTGTGATGGTGGAGGCAGGATGCATGTGGATGAGCATGAGTAATTACCATGATTTTTTTTTTTTTTTTGGAGACAGAGTCTTGCTTTTGTCACCCTCGGTAGGGTGCTGTGGCATCATAGCTCACAGCAACCTCCAACTCCTGGGCTCAAGCAATCCTCTTACCTCAGTTTTTCTATTTTTAGTAAAGACAGAGTCTCGCTTTTGCTCAGCCCGGTCTAGAACCCGAGAACTCAAGCTATCCACTCATCTCGGCCTCCCATAGAATTATCATGATTTAAATATAAGGAACAGAAATGTGCATTGTAGGAAGGTTGTGTGGAGACAGACACAGGAGATAGACATCCTTGCAGTAGGCGCTGGTGAATGAGGAGGGGCGATGGTTTAGCCCCACGTGTAGTAATTACTCTGATCTCCTTGCCCTGGCTTATTCGGGGCACTGGAAAAATTCAGTCTTGGTTCCGTACTGTATTCAAACATAGATTCTGGCCCTGAAAGTTACTTCAACAGTAATTAACAAGCTCAGACATGGCTCAAAACTTCCGTAGTTCTGAAAATAACCTGGCTACAGTATGATGAATTGGCTCTTCCATTGTTGAATTCAGACATAAATCTGTAGTGCTTGTTGTCATTAATTGGCTTAAATAGTTCAGTGAGCATGAGATCTGGTGTGAGATAGGTTTGTGTTTAAATACCTGCTCTCCCACCTATTAACTATGTGACCCTGGGAATATTTCTTAACCTTTCTAAGACTCAGTTCCCTGATACGGGAAATCAGGATAATAATTTTTGTGCCAGTTAATATATTGCCTGGCACTTAAAAGCACTCAGTGCTTTTTCTTTGCCCTTTTCCCCCCTTTGACCATTTATTATGTTAAAAAAAAAGGATTAAGAAGAATTTAGATCTTAGTTCATATATAGAAATGATCATATAATGAATATTCATATAATGGTTCCTATTGCAACCACACTGGAAAGTTTTACACAAAGCCCTTTTATTCTTCTTAAACATTCTGAAAACCCTTAATGAAGTCTTAAATGTTATTTCATTTATATCTACCTGGAAAGCTTAAAATTTCAAATGGAAGAATAGCCAATGATGATTTAATAGCCAATTTACTTCTGATAAATTTTCACTTTTTCTTTAACTACTTGAATGCTCTTTTTAATGATGTCCTAATTCTTGCTACGTACAAGGTCTGATCTACCTTAACTTATTCCTGGAAATGACAGTCAATCTGAGAAGGAAATGCTATAAGTTAATAAGCAGAATTTAAAAATGACCCTCAAGAGCAGCAGATGAATTGCTAATTAGAATTATCACTGTTGCCTCAATAATACTGTTCTAAGATCTGAATTATGTCAGGACATTAAAAGAAAGTTCATTAATGTTTTTAATGCATATCAATTATTTATAAGCAAGTATTAGCTGAGAGTACAGACATGAGTATATTATCACTTCTCACTGCCCATCTTCAGAATTTCTTATTCTTCCCTCCTGGGAGGAATGGTAGAATGAGACTGGGCGCTGCAATCAAATAGGTCTAGGAAAGGTTCAAGACTCAAGACACTTACCAGATATATGACCTTGAATGGGTGATTTAATCTTTCTGGTCTTCATTTTCCTCATTTGTAAAAATCTAGGATAAAATCCACTCCAGAAATTTACTATGTCAATTTAAAAGATTATTAGTGTTCAGTACTATTATTGTACATCAAATATTATACATTATTAAATGTACAATCGTTAATGTTTCGTGGTAGATTATCTGTACATGATAATTGATTGTTATTGTCATGTTGTGTAGTATGGGCTTTTTTTCCATATTGAGATGACTTTAGGATACCTCAGTTAAAGAGATGTGAACTCATGGAGATGGCCAGTGTGTGTTGAATTGGATCACTCTTTCTGCCTCCTCAGGGCCCTTTTGTATGCACCTTTGTGAAGAGTAGTGGTCAATGTAGGGGGAGTGGGGAGGATCCTATTAACTGAACCACATCACTAACTGGTGACTTCTTCAATAGCAATAAGATACAAGCGGTAGACAATCCACTGACTATGTATAAACACCTGTGCATACTCTTGCATAGGAATCTTTTTTGATTTATTTGTAGCACTAGTTAAAAAATAAGAAAGTTAGAATGATAAACTCCAGTGTGCTGAGATATCAAAAGTAAGTTAGCTTTTATGCACTTACTAATTAAGAATTTGTATTATTATATGTCTCAAAGTCAGTGTAAGAACTTGACAAATTTGACAAATCAAACTTCTAGAAAATAATCATCACAAATCACTTGCTCTTCTTAGGACTTGTTTTCTGGTCTATAGTGGATATGTAAATTTTACATTTTTTTTTTCTTAAATATAACAGTGAAAAATAATTCTTAGTCTTTTAAAAATAATAAAGGATTTTTTAAAAGTATATAGAAATGAAAATAACCCTAAGAAATATCATTTAGCTCTGAAAGAGAGCTAAAATAATCCAAGCTTGAATATAGCAGACTTAATTAAAACTCAATTAACATTGTTATTGTGTAACTAATGGCTTGAAAATGGCAATGTCACGAGTCATCAATTATGGATTAGTGTAGGAAAGAGTAGATGCTGTAGAGTGGAATGTCACTATAAGCATCTGGGTTTTTTTTTCCTTTAGTATATGTATATGAAGTTTGTTTGTCAGATAATAACATGGCATTGTAGTTGACTACAAATGAAAAATAGAGTGTCATTAATGGATTGTTTTTCACTAAAAAACTATTTACAGGGTATTAAAGGCATTAGAGTACTTTTATCAAGTAATTCTTTTTTTCATATCTAAGTTGTTCATTTACTATATTTTATAAATAGGTCTAGAATAAAATTTGAGGTTTTAAATACTTAGCAAGGATATCTGTTATGTTCTTTTCCTCCTATGTATGAAGTTAATGGTTATTTTTTATATTCTGTGGGGAATTTTATTTATGGTTTCTGAAATGATAATCGGATGTGGTCTATTATGATAAAGGTTCATAAGGCACTTCACAATTCCCAAAATTGTTATTCCCTTCTTAACTTTGTTTTCTATGTTTCCTATATTACCTATATTAAATTTTTTCTTCAAGCTTTGTTTTTCTGTAATGTCAGTTGCTTCTTCCAGACTTCCTTCAAATTCTCTTTCTTATACAATCCTACCCCTTTATATAGAACTTTGCTATTTTGCTTTATGTAAGTTTTTTTCTTTCTTTTGTAAGGTGTAAATTCTTCAAGTATCGTGTAGTAATACTTCAAGTAACCATTTTAGCTGTTAATTCTCTTAACATTTCATATACATTTACATATGAAATATGACCAAAAAAATTCTCATGAAAATACATAAAATATTAATTAAAATTAATATATTAAAATGTTTTTAAATTAGCAATAATAAAAAATAAGTGTGTTCAATATAAACATGACTTTGCAAAAAGGTCGAAGAAATTTAATAATGTTCATTTATTTTGACAAATGAAAATTACCTCCTATACAGTTTTCTAGTTAAGAATATTTAGTTATTATTTAAAATCTAAAGCTTGTTAGATTCTATCAGAATAATATACTTTCATATGAAGCTGATCACTTCATTTTTCTCAATGATACTCTGTTGTTGTTTGTGTTTGTTTGTTTGCTTTTGAGACAGAGTCTTACTCTGTCCCCCTGGGTACAGAGTCATCATAACTCACAGCAACCTCACTCTCTTAGGCTCAAGTGATCCTCTTGCCTCAGCCTAGGGAGTAGCTGGGACTCCAGGCATGTGCTACAATACCTGGCTAATTCATTTTTCTTTCTTTTTTTTTTTTTAAAGGAGTCTCACTTTGTCACCCTCAGTAGAGTGCTGTGGCATTATAGCTTACAGCAACCTCAACTCTTGGGCTCAAGTGATTCTTTTGCCTCAGCCTCCCGAGTAGCTGAGACTACAGAAACGCCTGGCTATTTTAGTCTTACTCTTGCACAGGTGGTCTTGGATCTGTGAGCTCAGGCAACCCTGTCTAGGCCTCCTAGAGTGATAGGATTACAGGTGTAAGCCACCGTGCCCCACCTGTAATTTTTCTATTTTTAATAGAGATGGGGATCTCACTCTTGCTAAGGCTGGTCTGGAAATCCTGAGCTCATGCAGTCTACCCTCCTCAGCCTCCCAGAGTGTTAGAATTATAGGTGTGAGCCACCATGTCTGGCCCTGAACCGTTATCTTGTTATCTTAACTGTTTAGACTTCACTGTCATGCCTTTGAGGAGTTAAATTAATTTGCTTACTTAGGCTTTATGCATTTGTGGTAAGAGGCTTCCTAGGGAAGGCGCACAGATGTATGAGATAGGTGGCATCTCCAGAAATCTCTGCTGGGCACAGTCACTTGACAGATCTTCATTGCAATAAACAGGCATTTCTAGTGAGACATACTGTGAAGCTCACTCTAAAAGTGATCTTTCCAAAAAGGAGCTTAAACCCCTTGCTAAAGTTACCACCTGGAATTCAGTGATACTTCAAAATGCAAATGGCCCACTTGAGACAACCAGCACCTGTTGTTCCGCCTTGATTATGTCTTCAGGCCTCAATTTCAAGTCAAGGAGAGAACAGAAGGAAGGTGTTATTTTGATAAGCTTTGCCCTCAGGATACTAAAGGCAGAGGGAGGATTGCTAGTCAGTATCCATTCACAATTCCTTCCTGGCCATCAGTAATTACAAGCCTCTTATTGCCATCTTGAGATCTATGGAAGGTATAACTTTTCTTATATACTGCTGGTTTTTTCATAGTTGTTAGCAATGAAACTGAAAAATTAAAAAAAGACTTTATCTGCTGTGTCTGAGAAAATTAAATTCCTAGGAAGAAATTATCACACACTCATAATTCTGAAGGGAAACAGAGCAGCAAAGAAGGTGGCTGTTGACAAGTCAGAAGGATGGCAGTCTGCAGGGACTCCAGGAAAAGGAGAATGGAGGAAGCTCAGACTGAGAACAGGTCTTCAGGCTGAGCTCACTAACAGTAGGGTCATTTTTCTGAGCTTCAGGCTGAGCTCACTAACAGTAGTCATTTTTCTATCTTAAGCCTCCCATTACCTATATATATTTTTCTTATTCCTACATTCCAATAAATTTTCAAAAGTAAACTAAATAAACTAATTTAGTTTCCTTTGTCTCTCTTTCAAAGGTATTAACATCCTCATTTATCTGCAATTTTTCATTTCTTATTCACAGGAGATGGGGTGCCTGTTTCTTCCCTTGATCAAGGCTGATCTTTTCATGTTTACATTTGATCATTCTCTCTCTCTCTCTCTTTTTGTCAACAAATGACTTTACTTCATCAGTATCAATAGCTCCTCTATGTCATTTATCTTTTTATCTAACCTACCAGTCATTTCTCTCAGCCTGCCTGTAAATAATTCTTTTCTATCTTCTCTTCCTTTAACCTCCCCAAATAACAAGCCCATCATTAATCATACACACCTAACCCTACTTCTTTCTCTACAATGTAGGGAAACTTATTGCAGTTTGTTTAATCCTCAACACTCCACTTAAACATCTACAGTGGAGTTCAACATAACTCAGTGTCACCAGATCCAGGGAGAAAGATCATTCAGTGTATGAACTGGAATTCTCGGCCGCATACTGTGCACCAGGCACAGCCTTCTGGAACTCTTACTCCTGGGCGTTCTATCATACTCTTTAGTGGATATACTTTTCATTTGTGGGCTCCTGCTCTGGTGTCACTTGAATATCGGGGTTACCCACAGTTCCCTCTGAAATTCATTACTCTTTTTTTTTTTTTCCTCTGTGCTTCCCCATATATTTCTAGTTTTACAGAGGAGCCATGAATATCTGTTCTTTTTCTTTGAGACAGAGACTTACTTTTGTCACTCTGCATACAGTGCTGTGGTGTCATAGCTCACAGCAACCTCAAACTCTTGGGCTCAAGTGATCCTCTCGCCTCAGCCTCCAAGTAGCTGGGACCACAGGTACCTGCTACAATTCCCAGCTATTTTTAGAGACTGGGTCTCGCTCTAGCTCAAGCTGGTCTCAAATTCCTGAGCTCAGGTAATCCTCCTGCCTTGGCCTCCCAGAGTGCTGATTTTCATATTCATATATATATATTTATACCTAAATATATCTTCTTGGAGGTTCTATAGTCATGTTACATACAGCAATTTTCACCTAGTTTCCTCTATCTTTGCCTGATCCCATTTGCACTTTTCTTGACCATCCCAACCTGGATCTTCAAGGAAAAATACCCATATATCATGTTAACACACTCTCTACATCTATTGTCTGGCTGACTTTTTTCTTAATACACCCCAATTTAGCTCTTTAGTGATACTTTAGAAAGTATCACTCTTAGAAAATCTTCTTTAAACTTCACAGTGACCTAAATATTCTCCGATGTCATCCTGTGTGAGTATTTAACATTGCCTTTGTCACGATAAAATGACACAACCTTTTCATGTGTTCACCTCTCTAATGCAGATGATTTTCAGGAAAAAAAGCTATGTCTTACATCATCTCGTGGTATCTCAGTACCTAGCAGAGGCTTAAGTAGATTTAATAATCAATGAATGTTTATTAAACTAACTTGAATTTATTCCTCCAGACTTAGCCAAGAGTCTCATTCCTTTAGCCACTTTATACAAAAATAAAAACAGAAAGCTCTGGTTGAGTTCATTGACATTGAATTTTTGAGCCTGATTTCTCTTTTCTTTGTTGATAGCTTCATAATCATCTCCTTACTAAAATAAAATAAAGGAATAGTCCTTATGTTTTAAAGAGCAGAACAAGGAGATTTCTCATAAAAATGTACCAATGATTGCTTTTCCTCTTTTCAATTGATCAGGAAATTTATCTTTAAAATAATTTAATTTTATTATCACTTTTTTGGTATATATTGTGTTCAATATCACTTACCCGTATTAACATTAAATGCTCAAATTTAGTGACCTGTGTGAGGAGTAATCTTTTCACATTAATTGTTCAAAAATTTAAAAAAAATTAAAAAGTGATGTAATTGTTTTCTGAAGAAATCTGATGAGTTTAGATGAACCAAAGTCATTCAAGTATATTAACTGGTGAGTGGAATTTAGAGTTTTTAGACATTTATTTTAATAATTTTTTTTCCCTTAGGAAGTACATAACTAAAACAGAAAAAAAGTCTGACCATCTGAGGTTTTATTTTTGTCCGTGCTTTTTGACTGTCCTGAGTCTTGCTCCACAGATCCCATAATGATCCAATAATGTTATCCAAAGTCAGATGTAAATATTGTATTCAGACATTATATAATGGGTGGTAAAGCAAAAAATTGCATTAAAGTTAAGTTGGCAAAAATACTTTATTCAAGGCTATTGCAATAGGAGACTGAAACTATAAGTTTGAAGTCAATTTTGAGAACAAACTGTGAGAAGTTTTTAGAGTGGGTTAGGATAAGTTAGGAACGTACTTGGAGAATGTTAAAGCACAAGTTGATCATTGGGATATGTTGAGCACAGAGAATTGTTTCCTGTTTGCAAATTTTTTTTTTTTTTTTTCTATAATTAGGCCACCCGTGTTAGAGCATTGGTGCCCACCTACATTAGACACCTACCTTCCCACAGAGACTAGGAAATAGGGACACAATTTTCTTTAATGATTACTTTTTCCAGGATATGCTTTCAGGTCTTTGAATAAGATATTTCTTTTAAAAAAGGGCTTTTAAAAAGATTTACATATACAAATGCTTTTTGACTTATGGTTACATCTTGATAAACCCAATGTAAGTTGAAAATATTATAAACAGAAAATACATTTACTATGCCTTGCCCTCTGAACATCATAGCTTAACTTAAATGTGCTCAGAATGCTTACACTAGCCTGCAGTTGGGCAAAAATCATCTAACACAAAGACTATATTTTATATAAAGTTTGACTATCTCATGTAAGTTATTGAATGCTGTATTGAAAGAGAAAAACAGAATGATAATATGGCTACACTGAGCACAAATTTCACTGAAAGTTTATCACTTTCCTGTAATCATGAATTCAGCCCAAAAATCTTAAATAGAACCAGCCTAAGTTGGGGATCACCTATATCACAAAGGGACAAAGAAAGAATTTGCAATTATGTTTTGTAAAGAAAATGCTCTAAGAAAAAGGAAATCTGAGCCGAGTCATGAAGAAGACTGTCCATAATGTAACCATGCTAAAGGAAACATTAAGGAGCTCTTGGTCAAGGGCATATTAAGAATGTCCAAATTCCCTGGACACCTGTCCCATAGGAATATGCCTGCGGTTTTATTTTGTTGTCAAATTAGCCTAAGTGTAACAAAACTCAAGAGATCAGTTTGAAAGTAACAAGGTGAAAGAATTCATATTAATGAAGAAATGGTAGCTTTTTTCTTTTTGTTTTGAGATTTATATAGTGCTTACGATATGTGTATTTTCTATCTGTATTCCTTTTTTTGAGTTAATGTATTTAAAAAAAAATATGTAGTTGGCAACCTAATAGATGTGACAAAGTAAAAAAAAAAAAAAAAAAAAAATCATTATAAAAGAAAGGAGGAAACATTCATGAACTTCACCTAGATAGTTTTTGTGGTTTTGTGGCAGGCCTCTGCCTGTCAAATTTCCTAGCAGGAGATTTAAAAAATTTAGACTGAGTGAAAACAACACTTCAATGGATTGATAGGGAAAGCTCTAGCATTAAAAAAAAAATCAAAACAAAAAAATGTGGTACTTTTGAAACTTCTCATGAGAGAACTTTTTTTAGAGACTATGAAAATATTCCCGGGATGATACCTTAGCCAAAATTAAACGATCGGTTAGGTAATATGGTCTTCCTCCTGTAGACTTTTTTTTTTGGAGGGGAGTTATGAGTTATTGGAGCACTCTTATTTAATTACATTATATCTTGGGCAGACTTATAAAAACATAATAACAAAATTTTAAAATATATTACTCTAATTTATTGGAGGTTCAAAAGCTAAAATCTGTAATCGATTCTACATATGGGTTTACCTTTTTTTTCTTAAAATGTATATCCTTACTTTTATCAATAATTAAATATTTTATTTTGTTATAGGAATAAAGCATTACATACAATAATATTCAGAGAAAAAAATATTCATTTCATTTTAAATGGGAAGAAAATAAATGAATTATTTTAATTTTTGACCCTGGTTTATTTTTAATGATTTTGAGGCATTGTAAACATAAACAAGATGATTTTCATGATTGAAAAATGTTGCTCAATTTATTTTTTAATTTTATGTTAATAACTAAAATTAACATCTAATCATGGGCTAAAATGTCCTTTTTAAGATAATTATATGATGCTGACAATATTTTTCTATTTGTGTTCCCTTATTTTCTAGATTTTTGGAGGGTAAAAATAATCATAGCTATAATATCACACATAATACCATAAGCTTATTACTAAGCATAAGTAAAAATACTGTGTGTGGCTCTTTCAAGCAGCATTTAAAATGATAAATTTTATGTGTACAGTCATTGTATTTGGATTACTCTACTTTGATAGGAGTGTAAAACATTTGTATTTAGGTAATTACTTTAAAATAGGTAAAATCAGTGTGAATATTAATGTTTTTAATTAAAAAATATTAATTGCTCTATTACTATGTGTGAGGCTCTGTTATAGGAACTGGGGATAATGAACTAAACAGAAACAAATCTTATATGTCATGAGGGGAAAGAGCGAGTTAGAAAAATAAAGGTACAATGTAGTGTACTTTAAAGTTATAAACGCTATGCAAGAAAATCAGAAGTTAGACTGAGAGTTCAGGAGATGACTTTAACATTTTTTAAACAAGAAAATATTTTCTTTTGCAAAGTTTTAAGTGTATTTTTAAAACGTTTTCTGCCTTTTTAATTTTAACTTAGTTTTTTAATTTTATGATATACAATGTGTAGCTATTTTTATTCTATTGAATTACCTATTTTTATGATAACTATATCCGGCATACAGAGTTAAAATTAAGAAAATTACTGTGGTTGTTTCAATGTCTTTAACTTTTCCTTAGTTTATGACATGTCAAATATGGTGAGACATTGTGGCATATATGACAAGTCTGCGTCATTTCTAAGAGAACGTCAAGGAACACACAAAATAAGTGTATGTCGCCTGTCATTTTATTTATTATATATATTACCTTATCTTTCCTGTTTGTTGTTATTTTTAGATGGGGAAATTATATTGCTGTCAGTTATTCTGTTAATTTTTTTTTTTTTCTAGTGGAGAGGAAAAACACCTGGATCAAGAGTTTAAAGACTAATTTCATTATGCAAATAGCTTATAGTATGTACATGCATTGCCTGTTATTTGGATAGCAAGTGCCTGTTGTGCATATTATGATTCATTAGGTAATACATGGATTTAGCGAACATTATTTTTAAGGACCATTTTTTAGTAGATCCATGATGAACTTCAATTATATGAATTTTTAACATTTTACTATTGAAACTAAACGTGAATATTAGCATTTACCATGGTAAATCCATTTCAAAATATAATAAAAAGGAAAAAAACAGTCTTCATGCTTCTAATGTGTAGAAAACATATCTACTAAAATATATTTATTAAGCTTTCTCTGAATAATAGTATGATTCAATAGAATAGACCCACTGGAAGATTTTAAAAATTAGAAACGAGGTCCATTTTATTATAGTTGTAGTCTCTATAATAATGTTATAGTGAATTATAAAATTATACATTTTCAGAAAAATCTGCTGTACAGATATATGGAGTTCTTGGTATGTATACTTTTGTAAGCCAGATGTGCTGGCGTTTGCCTGAATTCTCAGCTACTTTGGAGGCTGAGATAGGAGGATTGTTTGAGCTCTGGAGTTTGAAGCTGCCACTGCTTCCGAGCTTGAATGACAAAAAAAGACCTTGTGTCTAAAAAAAAAAAAAAAAAAAAAAAATACCTGGACTGCGATGGCTCATTCCTGTAATCCTAGCCCGGTGGGAGGCCGAGGCGGGGGGATTGCCTGAGCTCTGGAGTTGAAAACCAGCCTGAGCAAGAGTGTAGTGCTGGCTACTTGAGCAACAGAATGACTTGAGCCCAAGAGTTTGAGGTTGCTGTGAGCTAGGACGCAAAAGCACTCTACCAATGGGTCACAAAGTGGGACTCTGTCTCAAAAATAAAAAATAGATAAATAAATAAAAGAGTAAAAAAAGAATGCATACTTTTGTAAAGAACCCATCAGTTAAAATCTTAGTCCCAGTTGAATAATGCTGTCATATGTGTATGATTGATTATCCATATTTCTGACAGGGACACAGACAGAAAAGAATGAGCCTTTTGAGCCAGCTTAGTTCTAAAACCTAAATTAAAATTTCTTATGAATTTACTAATTTGGTAATTAAACCTAGAGAAAATTGAGCCATACTTCTTCTTTTTAAATTTCCTAGCTTTGACATTGCCCGATCATAGCTCCTGTTTTCCTCTTCAAATTGATGGCTTCTAATTAGCTTTAAGCTTACTTTTTAATTAGGTCAGGCATTATCCTGGCTTCTGTTTACCTTTAAGGATTGAGTTTGACCTCACATATCTTTGCAACATCCTTACCCAGGAAACATATTTGTTTTTAGAGTCTCAGTCAACACTGATACGTTGATGGTAACTACCCATGATCTTTTAAACTCTCCCAATGCACATGTAAATCAAATCTATCTATATTTGCACTAAGCTGTATCCTCTAGCTGCATGTGACTAAATAAATTTATACTTAATTTATCAAAATTAAATGGAATTCAAACTTTAGTTCCTCAGTCACACTAGTCCCAATTCCAAGTCCCCGAGCCTCACGTTGCTGTGATTACAAAGCACAGTATAGACACAGAACATTCCTATCATTGCAGAAAGTTCCATTAAACAGTGCTTACTTATTTTATTAATGAATAATGCAAGTGACTTTCATATTAAAAAGCTACTTAAGTTTCCTATTTAAGTGTAAAACTGAAACTAGCTTCCACATTTTTTTCCACATCAAGAAAGATGCTTTTTAGGAATTCAAGTAACAGCCACAGGAACATGGGCCATTTATAATGCCCAATTTTCTATTTCATGTTTTTCCTTTATCAACCCTGCAACATGAGAGAAAGGTTGCAGCAAAACTAATTTATACAAAGAAGATAATTACTAAGTACTACAGAAATTATATTTAATTTTTGGTTTAACAGTTACATAAATGTACTAGATTCTTTTATGTGACCTTAATATTTCATGATGCTCCTTAAAATATCTGCACAGTTTAATATTTCTCACCTGCTAGCAATGTGAAATAGTCAAGTATGCAAGCAGAGGTCTTTAATTTGTGTCTCAAAGATCCTAAGCCACTAGACAGAAGGTAGATGATGTTGTTAGACAATCACTTACAGATCACAAATACATACTGTAGAATTAAATTTCTCTTCCAACTTTTCTTTGAGTCAGATTTTTTTCTTTGAGTTAGATTTCCTGAAAAGTTTTAAGATCCATAAGACAGATAAATGAATGTGGTAAGGCTAAACCAGGCCTTCATCATGAGGAAACAGTAGAAAGAATCTCTTACTTCCGTAAGGAATAAAAACAAAGTTTTAGAGAAGGACATTTTATAATGTATCTTTTAAAAAATTTATTTACTGGTGAGTGAGAAATTGCATATAGATCATCTTCTATGCAATCCCTTCCAAATATAGATGTGATTTGTCACAGTACATGTATCAGATACTAAAAGTTAAAAATAAATACATCTATCACAGTCTAGGGTCTCTCTATTTTCAGGCAATTCCAACTGTAATTATATCTTTCTTTCTTGGGGTGTACGTTCATATTCTCATTGACAAGCTAAACTATATATATCTTCAAGTAATGCATATTGCGGTAGTAGCACTTGGAACTGGCATGTGGTGAGGTCACCATATCAGTGGTTGGGCCCACGGAAGATCAAGTTAAGAGTAGCTCGACCGCGCATCTGGGAAAGAGGGCCATTCATTTTATTTTTCCTAAAAATGGTGGTCCCCTGGAGTAGAGCCACAAAAAAGAATAAATC
The DNA here is from genome assembly GCA_963574355.1 of Loris lydekkerianus. Taxonomy (NCBI): domain Eukaryota; kingdom Metazoa; phylum Chordata; class Mammalia; order Primates; family Lorisidae; genus Loris; species Loris lydekkerianus. Next base: position 29,565 of record CAUYPK010012245.1, on the reverse strand, counting down.
ATGAATCTTATTTAAAAAAAAGATCTTTAAATGTTTTAGCATTTTTCATTTATGTTGATAATTTGCATCGTTTTGACTGTTTAATATTTGTTTCTTTTAATTTACTTTCTTCTTTTCCTTTATTTAAACAATTATACACTCAAGAAAAAATGGCCATTGTCACTTTATTTTTTTTCTATAATTCAGTAAACTTTATAAAACTTTTAAAATATTTACAACACATTAGAGTAATAGTTTGCTTGATATTGAACCCTTATTCACTTCATTTGCCCTCTTTATACAAACAGTTCTTAACCAGCATATTCAACTTATCATCTGAGGAGCTTTAGAAAAAAATTCTGGAACGAGGCTATTCTCCTAGAATAATTAATAAATCACCTTTGCAGATGTGATAGTGTATTTTTATTTGATAGCTCCTCATTTTTAGTGCTGTGATTCCATACTTCATGTAATTTAGAGCTTTGAAAACAATGTGCACTTTACGTAGTACGTACACACATGAGTAAACCCACATATATTATAACATCTAATTCTAAAAACTGGATGATTAGATAGATAAATAGATAGATAGGTAGATCATAATATTTGTTTGAGTGACTACCCAAACAAATCCCAATTATTTACCAGACAGTTTATTAAAGAATATTTTGTTGGTGCCTTTCAATCATTTAATCCCTTTATTATATGATTACCTAGAACCATGTATCAGAATGTAGCCTGATCTGGTTTGAATGGGAACGGAATGAGAGTTGATATTCCAGCTCAAGTTAGCCATGATGAAATATCTTTAAATTTTATTCATCTAATCTGATCTCTAAGAATGTGTGAATTAAATTGAGAGCAAATTTATTCAAAGATTTGGTCTATTGAGACTGATATTTCCAATAGTTTTATAAATGTAGACATCTTTATTTATGATCTTTAGTGTCTAAAGGAGAAATTGACAAAGGGGCAACATAAATAAAAGTGAAAAATAATTAAAATGAACTGTTACAATAGTCACGCTTTTATCAAAAAATATTAACAGTGTAAACAAAATTTTTGTCATTTTATTAATATAATTTTATCATTTATTGTTAATTTTGCCTTCTCAAACAAGTTCTGCTAGCCTTCTAGTCTTTTAGTTACAAACATAAGATATTGAATATGATGCAGCGTACATGTTAGATAAATTATTAGAAATATGAATGTAAATATATGGAAAATATGTTTTTGATCAATATAGCAAGGATATATTTTACACGTGAAAGGATAATTTGGAAACAAATGTGGGCTACTAATAGATTTTGTAGTTTATATATTTGAATGTTATTTAAAAATTATAGGTTTCTTAATGTGAATATTTTAGTAGTTAAACTGAATAATTGCAACCTTCACCATGACATTATTTTTATTATAAGGCAATTTGGAGAAAAACAAAATTTTCCTCTAAAATCCTAGAATCTGCATGTGTCCAAAATTGCTAGGTGTCTAGCTAGTTTTTGGTTGACTAGTTGCCTATTTTAATGAACCCATTCAGAAAAGCAAAATGTGATGTACCTCTCATAAGCATATAAAGATCAATGCAAAAATGTAACACGGTGACTTACAGACTAGTCATTTTCTCATTCTCTCAACTTATTTTACTAGGCAAATACTACTCTTCAGGTGTTATGGCAGAAAAGAATAGAACGTTAAATGCATACACTATAAAATAAATACTTTAAAGAGAACAAAATATAAAATAAAATGAATATGAGTCATCTTATATTTTCTCCCAGTGATGATTTTCTATAAATTTGAGAATTTTCTAACATACTATGGAATCATAAGCTCTTGATTCATGTTGCCCACTGCATTTTTGGCTCCCCACTTTCGTGTGAGGTTTCTGTTATGTGTTCTATTGGTTTTTCATTTATCCCCGTGATTTGCAAATTCCAGAGTTTTCTGGGTCATCGGAGTTTTTCATCATTTGTTTCAACTTCTCACCAAACTTACTGTCAGATCTTTTACTTTGGGAGAATAAGGAGGACAAACCCTCTGCTTATCAAACAAATTCCATGTTTTTCCTCCATGAGAAGAGAAACTGTGAATGAAGTTCACATTGATTTTTCTTTTCTTTTTTTTTTTTTTTTTTTTTTTTTTTGGGTCACTTTTAGCCCTTTATTGGACAAAGAACAGACAACTGCACTATACTTAACTCTCTCCAACAAGTGGCAGATGCATGAGGAAACCAGATCACTTTTTGGCCTGACCATTCCATTTTACTGACAGGGAAACTGAGACCTAGAAAGAAGGAAACGCCCTAACACTATACATGAGTCACACAAAAAGCTGGCACACTTGGTAGACTCCTTAGAACTGGCTTTTCCCAATGAGTCAACAAAAACCCAGGGACTGACTCTTCACTGGTAGACTGGACATGGGGGCCCTGGCTAGCCCTTGAAGCCAAGAGATAGAGTTAGCCCGAACCAAACTGCCTGGAGAGAGGGAGTGGTTTCCCAAAACTGAGGAGGTATTTTCCAGAAGGGGGAATAGATGTCTTCATCAATTCATTATCCTCTTTCCTGCACACAGCATCTTTTTTTTTTTTTTTTTTTTTTTTTTTTGGAGACAGTGTTACTTTGTCACCCTCAGTAGAGGCTGAGGCATCACATCTCACAACCACCTCAAACTCTTCGGGCTTAAATGATTCTCTTGCCTCAGCCTCCCAAGCAGCTGGGACCACAGGCACTTGCCACAACACCCGGCTATTTTTTTTTTTTTTTAAGAGATGGGGTCTCTCTCTTGCTCAGGCTGTTCTCAAACCTGTGAGCTCAGGCAATCCACCCACCTTGGCCTCCCCAAGTGCTGGGATTACAGGCATGATTTTCCAATGAAAGCTTTTTAAACAAAGTGTTAAAAGAATGCATAAATTTGTGTTGAACAAACCACATACCTGAACACGATTCTTGTATTTTTTATGTTACCTTTATTCTCCGGGTGGTTTCATGCTTCTCTGTGTCACAATATAGGTATATTTTTTGCCGACCTATGTGTTTGTTGCCATATTCAAGATTGATTGTTGAATACAAACCAAGTTGGTATTGCTAGAGAAACGTTGTGATATATTTTTCCTACTAAAATGTATGGAAAACACAGTTTAAACCGCTAAATAACCTTATTTTCTCCACACTTTTACTGTAGCTTTACCATTGGTTAAAAAAAAAAAAAAAAAATCTTATAATCAAAAAGATGAATTGCCCAAGTCCAGGAAAATTTCCAAATATAAAACCAACAGAGGCTTCAACCAATCTTTTTAGCAGAATGTCAGAAGTTTCTAATTAAGGTCAGTCCTTAAGTAATATGTAAATTTATTCAATCTAATATTGATGAAGTTAGATACAGCATAGTGATTTATTATGCAGTACTTCTGTAAAGTTTTAAAGTTAAAGAGATTAAATGTCCCTGTATAAAATAATTGGTCATATGGAGTATGTGAATGGAAATAATTTATTTTAGTCTTAAAAACACAGGATGTTTTAAATTAATTATGAATTCCTGAAATCCATTGTTTTTATAAGCAGACTATTATCTTATTTTCTAATTCACCTTAAATTACTAATAGAAAGTTGAAATTGTTAACCAATTTTTTTTTGGTAATTTTTAGCCAATTCATATGAACTATTATATATAACAGTATTGTTATATATAATATAATTTTGTCATAATTTTATATGTAGCTATAATGATATAGCTATATGAAAATAAATTTGGTATCATTAGATTACAACAAAGAATAATACATAATATTAGGATTTTAAAAGGGATAGTAAATGCTCTTTACTCCCAGAAAGTGTTATATTTTAAAGAAACAAGATAAATAGATATAAGATAGATAAATAGAATGTAAGAACATGTAAAAACCTCTATACTTAAGACCACTAGACTCAAGCATGGACACATTTTTTTATTCAATGTACTTGCTCTCTGATTCAAAATTTATATATTATACCAACTAAAAAGATAGCAAATATTCATTTACATAGTAATTTCTAGTTTAAAAATACCTTTGAAGCATATTTATAGTATCTCTATGAGATAAGGGAGGTAAATATTTTCACATATTTTATAGGAAAGGAGATGGAGTGACTATAATATCCCAGGTTCTATAGTAGTCATTTTACACAGATTACTGTAATATTCTCGATATTTCAGAGACTATAAGTAATTTTCCTAAGCCATTTAGGTTATGCCATAATGATCCCTTCTAAAAGTGATGATTTCCTTAAAAGTTTTTAATGACAATGTTTCCTTTTAATTTATTATTTGGCAAATAATATGTTTCTCCTGAACAGATATATTGTGACTGAAGGAAATATTCCAGAGGACAGAGACATGTTTATAGTATCACATTTTGATGAATAGATAGAATATTTGTATTAACCATGTGGCTACTTTTAAAACTCAGAGTAGTAGAGACACAGAATAATCAGATCCCTTGAATTACACTGCAAAGAGATTGATAGTTACTCTAGATTTTGGACAAAGTTTGAAGATGATGTCACCTATGTCATATGTATTAATATAAAAAATACTTGAAATATGATTTTGTTATGTCTTAGAAACATTATTTATGGTGAGAATTTTTTCTGAAATGAGAATGGAGGTATGAATTCATTTAAAAAAGACTTAATTTGCAAACAATTGAGGACATAATTAAAAATCACACTCAAGCTGTATTTGTATTTTCAGTCAAAAATAGTTTATTCTAGTTTCTGGTAACCTGATAAAGCTCTTAATTTTTTATCTTGTAGTTTGGCTTTGGCTCATAATGGCACCTAATCACAATGTTTCAAAGTATTACAGGGTTCCAAATGAAACTGAAATTATGTCAAGCACAAATTAATGCAAACATTTTTTATGCTTTTTGTCACATTGGCTAAGTACAGTCCTGTAAACAGTGAAATATATGCACCGTTGCTTTTCAATTTGATATAAGAATTTGAACATAGATTTTAAAATTTCCAGGAAAATAATAATTTTGGGGTACATTTGTGACTTCATAGTCAGTCAACATAATGTATTACATGCCAATTTCAAATGGAGTGCATGAGCTGCAATCTGATGTTCAACTTAAAGGAAAATTTGATCATGTCTCTTTACTGGACTTTTATAGGCCCTGTCTTCCCAGAGACAAATATCCCTCACTTCACAATCACACCTTATTCACATCATTGTTTTTTGGTAGCATCTACATTTGTGAACAACTGATTTCAAAAATAAAGCACATTAAAATTAAAATTAGAACCAAAATATTTGATTAGCACCTGGAAAACTCACTGAAAATTGCAACTACTTCTGTCAAACCAGATATTGATACCTTAGTTTCTCAAATATTATGACAAATATCCTGGTAGCTTTAGGTTACCCTCTTTTCTTTACATTCATAACAAAAAATATAAAAAAGGCATTTTATTACTTTGATATGTACATTTTCTATATTAGTGCTCACAAACTTGAAACCTGGTCTATGACTTTGTGGCTCAAAGGAGTAGGGTGCTGGCCCCATATAACGGAGGTGGCAGGTTCATACCCAGCCCTTGCCAAAAAAAAAAAAAAAAAAAAAAAAGGAAAGAGAGACTCTCTGAACAGGTGCACACAGCCTTTCTCTGTTTGCTTTTGTTCATCAGCCTTCCTTAGTGTGTGTGCATTCAACATGTGGCTCCCTGACGACTCTTCTTCCAGTGTGGCCCTGAAAAGCCAAAAGCTTGGACATGCCTGCTCTACAACTTATCTTTCAAGTATTTTTAAAGGATTTTATTTTTTACTTATTTATAATGAGATATAAATAAATTCATGACATAATTTACATAATTTTAGTGTTAAAATACATTGAAAGAATTGAAAATATTTGACAATAGAGAGATAAGTTAGATAATAGAGATAAGTTATATATTTTAGCATTTAGTAATTAGGCCCTTCTCAGTAATTATAAAAATACAGTAATAAGTTATATCTTCTTTTTTTTGTTGTTTTTTTTGTTTTTTGCAGTTTTTTGCCAGGGCTGGGTTTGAACCCACCACCTCCAGTATATGGGGCCAGCACCCTACTCCTTTGAGCCATACGCACTGCCCATAAATTATGTCTTAGTTTAGGAAGTGTTGTTTAGATAATTAGTATCAATACATGGAAAATATCCATCTGTAAATATACTCAATAGTAAGTGTACACCCTGCAGCCTCACCTGGGGCAAGGAGTTCAAGTACCCCATTCCCTTGGGAATTTTAGGATTATTTTGTGCCTTCAGGCTCCTGGCCAATTGTGACATATTCTGCACACAGGACATAGACTCTCAAAAGCTGCTTGCCCGCATGATAAAAAAAAAAGTAGTATGTCCCCCTCTAGCCAGGCAGCCCACACGGCCTTCCCAGGCCCCCACTCCCCACAGCCCTGCCACCCCATTGCTGGAACATCTGTTCTCCCCTTTTTTGCTTATCTATCTTTCCATAAACTCTGTCCTTTCACTTTCTCATGTAGTTGGTTGTTTCATTCTTCAACCCTGAGACCAAGGACTGCACATAGAAAAATTCTAGCTACAACATCAGGGCAATTTTTTTCAGAACAAAAGTTTAAGGAAAAGTCAGCATCAGATGAGAAGACTTATAATTAGGTTTCCTCTGTCCATCACTGGTAATGCAAAAGTCAGAAAACAGCTATAAACTACTACGAACCTGATTTCAAGACTCCCTAGATCTTGTCCCTGCTGAACATATATACTATAGTAAGCTATAATTATGCTGTTCTCTATGAGGACTACTTAGATTTGCTTTTTCTCTTGGTACAATGTAATTCTGTAATGTAAATAAAAATTTAGTCATGTCAAAATATTGCTATAAGTGTATAAATGCCATCCAATTTCAAATGCATTCACAGTAAAAAGCACATTTAGTATTAATCATTGTAATAGGAAATGGATGAGTACTGTCACTCTTTGAGAGGTAAGGAAAACTAACCTCAGTACATTTAAGTGACTGGTTGTAGGAAATGATTTTTTTTTACTACTCTAACAGCTGCCTCCTAAAAGCACAGAATGTGCACAGCAATCAATCTGTTGTAAATATTATAATATCTGAATGTTGCTGAAGAAGCATTCTTTCAAAACACAAACATTTCCTAAAACTTTTAATTTATACATTCGGTTTTGTTTTTTGTATTCCGTCAGTTATAAACAGGTAAATATTAGGAAGCTATTGCATTGAGTTTAAATCTCTGATTTTGAAGTGCCTTTTTTTTTTTTTTGAAGTGCCACTACAAAAGAATGTTAACTAATTTCTAAATTTGTATTCTCATCAAGTAAAGAATAACTCCCCAAGAGATTTATAGCAATCTACAAATCTCATTTGGAATATGTAGCTTCCACTTAACTATCAGTGTATTTTATTGTGAAAATGGATTCAAGTATTGTCTCTAAATTTGGGTGAAAGACTTTTAGAAGTAGGAAGAGAGAGAGGGTTGACAGTGACTGAAATGTTGTTTTACCCTATTCCAATTACCCTCAGAATTGCTTTGAATGTTTAGTTAAAGGCATGTAGGTCACTGCAAGGAAATAACAGTCATAAAAAGGAGAATCTGAGAGTGGTAGTAAGCTAGTACTGGAATTTTCCACCCCCCCTTCCACATTTCAATTTTATTTATTTTCAGATAACCTAGTGGCAATTAGTTACTGAGGATTGTTATTGGGGTGTGTGTGTGTGTGTGTGTGTGTGTGTTTGAACAGAATTGTGCTTTCCTATAGACAGTATAATGAGAGATAGTTAACATTTTCTCTATCTCTTCCACCTAAGCTACATGATATTGTAAGAGTCTGGAAATATGACTTTTTCTAAACATGATACATTTAATATGTTTTTCTTTAACATGCAGACACATGTGTGGGTAAAACATCATGAAATTTAAAGCAATGCTTGTAAAATCAATAAACATACTATTCCTCTTTTTTTCCCAAACTATTAAGCATTGTATATTTATTGCCTTTAAACAATCAATAATAAGGTCTAATATTTTATATTTAGATATATATTTCACCTTATAATGTAACTCTGAGAGAGGATACCCAGGAAAAGTAAGGTCTGAAAAAGGAAAAAACACTGCCAAGTGTCCAAGAATACTCTTGCAAAGTCCTCTCCATGGTGACTCAGATCTTGGGAATTTGTAGAAACGTAACTTCCTCGGACTTTGAAGGTAATGCTCACTTCTGCTCCTATAGAACCTGGCTGCTCACTTTCTCATGCGTGTTTAAAACTCTCCAATGAGAGGCAATATGGTAATTCCTTTGTCTGTCTACTCATGAGTCCTATAAAAGAACAAGGAGCTCAGCCATTGTGGACTTTAGTCCACCAAGGTTCTGCTGGCTGAAATAAAGCCCTGCCTCCTCCATATTCCCCTGGTGATTCTTTCTCTCCTCTGGAACCTCATCTTCCTACAACAAATCTAAGTTTAAAACTGTATTAAGTGTATTGTTTAAGAATGTACATAAATTTAAGAAAGTAAGTATTTTTATGCATTTTTTAACTACCTAAAAAAGGGCAATTTCATGTTTAATCAGGGTTATCACATTCTGATCCAACTCTGTTTTCAGCACAACTTGATAGACATAAAACGTCCATTCCAACCCTGGCAACTTTGACATTTTGTAATGCTATGAATTATTGGGTTCAGTTGGCATTGTAGTGACATTAGTATGTTGCCATTTTCATAGACTACATTTCTCAATATTAAAAAATATGAAAATAAGATACTTCTCATAATTAAGTAACAACAACTAAGTAAAAATATAAAATATCTCTTTCCTTTAAATCCACTGTGGATTATACTGAGGGATCATAACACAAAAGCATAAATAATTAATCACATCTACCCAGGATATTTGGGGGATTGTTTTGATTTGTTTTGGTTCTATTTTCCTGAGGGTATAGCATATCATTAAGATACCAATTAAATCAATGAGGTGGAGTTCTTTTAATCTATATGCTCAAAGAAATGAATAATTGGGATTTCTGAAGATATTTAGTTATTTTTAAATCTGACAATTACAAAGAAACTTTTTTATAAGAATTTGCATCTTTTTACTCTCTGCGGGATATTTTTATAGTTGTCAAAAATATTATTTTTCCAGGTCAACAGTGGTTTTGAAGAATGTATTTGGTGGAAAAAACAAAGCACAAATACTTATGTTTTTATATTCATTACAAATTGATCAAAACAACATATTTTCACTAAATATTTAGAAGGTTGTTATGATTTTATAATGTAAGACACAATTGGACTTAGAAGTTTTTTGGTGTTTTGAATAGATTTTATAAATATATTTTCCCCTTTAGTGATTTAGTTTAGTGACATTTAGATTATATTGGAATATAAACACTGATTTACACAACTTTCTGAGTTTTAATGTTTTTAGCAAAGAACTTTAAAATGAATTAATTTCTCTGAGTTTAGGTAGCTGTGATCTAAATGCACAATAGTCATTTCATAAAGGAAGTGGTTTTACTTATTGTTTTTTAGGCATTTACATTAAAGCTTGTCATAATTTTAGTCTTGCAAGTATTTGGTATCATTTTAAAACATCAAGAAAATTTGGCTGAATCCTAATTACACAATGACAAGTAATTAATGGGTTATGAATATTTTGACTATATCTCTATATAAAATTTTTAAATATATACTTTAAGCTATTCAATGTCCTTAATACTGATTTATATATCTAAAAGTATTTTTTTTTCCTAATAGAAATAGGTTGAAATAGATGAAAGGTGTTCTGTGCTGACTTCCTTCTTTCTACAGACTCAGAATGAATGGGCTAACCATATTTTTATAATTTATAGGATGGACTAGATTTTAGTTACTGATAGAGTCCGAATTCTTGATTGAGTCATGCAATTGTTTTCAGCTGTCCTTTCCTTTATTGCATTTGGCCCCAGCAGGGAAACTGCATGAACACTTTATCAGCGGGGTCATGGAATTTATTTTTGTACTTACCATGTGTCCTTTCATGGTGATAAGTTACAGAAACTTTTCTTGAAAGTGAGAATAGTGGTTGCTTTTGGTTAAGGTTGGACATTCAAAAACGTGATAAAACACAAGAGAGAGACTCAGCGATTCTCTAGAAATTTCTCTTAGAGATTTGTTATGTGTGTGTGTGTCTTTCTGTTTATGACATTAGTGGATTGTTCGCACTTGATTTTTCAAAACTTGTTGGGCATTCAGACTTAGCAATATGTAGTTCATCAATTATTGAACAAAAATATCAATGTAAACCCAATGTGAATATCAATCAAGGTATTTACTTTACTTTTTAATATTTATTTTGTTTTATAGGATGAAATTTATATTTATAGTTATTAGAATATTTTATTATATTACTCACTGCAACATAAATACAAATCTTGGGATGTTAGCAGTAACTGGCAAATTTAAAAAATAAATTTTAAATTTTAAATTTTAAATTTAAAAAATAAATGGTGATCCATAAAATAAGCTGTTATTAAAAAAAGAAAAAGAAATAGTGAACATAAAAAACTGTTATGTCTGTAAGAGTGTTGTATTCTCCACATTAATCTCCCCAGGCTGGAGGAGATGGCAATGTGATGGACTGTTCCAGTTCTGTAGTTTGTCCTGGCAATGTTATTTTGGGCAGCACACTTACACTCATTTGGCTTCAGTTGCTTTGAGAACAAACAAGCTTTAAACTGTAGTATTTAGTGATTCTAAAGGCTGGCTAGGTGCAATTTCTTCAATCTGCACTTAAGAAGCTAATAGGAAAGTTTAAAATGTTAGTAACAGTGAAAGTAACAGGGAAAATTTGATTTCTGCATATTGAACTCATTAAAGAAGGGCGCCACATCTGCTGGCATCTAAGAGTATAAGGTGGGCAATTATCTGTGTGGTTAGATAATGCTAGTGTGAGGAATTTCAACTAAACGTCAAATTTTGGCTTTTGAGTTATTTCTTTACATTGATCAGTATATATTTGTTTATAATTACATTACATGGTTATGCTAAATTCTCATCTGAGAAGACTTATATTTTATTACCTTATACAGCATTCTATAGTATCCCACCAATTTATTTTACTGTTAATACTAAAGGTGTTTTAGATTGAATGACATATGTATTTATTATAAATACTGCATTTTATGTATAAGAACGATAGGTTGCCATGTGGAAAACTGCAAAGAAGCCTAAGTATGAAAAACAAACAGACACATTGCAGACATAAACGATTAAGATAAAAAATAAGTTGGACTATGCTATCCAATGTTAATAATCAAGAATTATGACCATTTTTATGGCATTTGGAAATTTTAATATAAATGAGAGGCAATTTGGGGGCTCAATTTTCTCTCTGAAATGGGAGGAAATTACATTTATTACACATAAGGGTTTTTTCCTTGTGAAAAGTTAGAAGCATCTCACCTGTATATTAAGGGAAAAATGTTTAAGTGCAATTCAGGGGTTGAGAATTTCAGTACTTGGAAATGAAAGGACAGTAAGATGAAGTAACACAGAACAAAGGACAGGTGTAGATTCCATCTGGAGTTTAAGACCAGTGGATGGGGAGTTCTGTTAGTAAATATATAATTGCCTAAGGATGAGAAGCCATTCACCAAGCTTATAGGTAACCTTCAGAAACTGGGAAGCCATAAAAAAAAGTGTGGCTCAGTCATCAGGAAGAATATATGTGTTCTCAAAAGACACCCAGTCGCCAGATTTTGTTATGTCACACACAATTATATATATAATGTAAAATATATATCCTTTTTTATATAGCATTTTATGTGCAATAATTTCTATCTGGCGCAATTGGGGTTCATCAGTTTTCTTTGAGATGCAAAAACCAGAAAATGTATAGGTAGTAATTTAAGGCAACTTTATCTAAATAATTCTTTAATCAGAAATTATTTTTTCTGTAAAAATTTTCTAAAAGCAAGGTAGATATGATTTCTTTAATATACATTTAAGAGGTCAAAAGGAATTTAAGAAACATGAGGAAAATAGAAGTGGTCCCTGTAAATAACTTGTATAACTTGCCCTAAATATATAAATTGGTAGTATATTTTAGAATAACTATTTAAAACACAGTCATATTCTCAATCCCCTTTTAACACTGTCCTGATAAATCCTCTCATCTATGATAGCCTGCCTGGAAATGTTTCAAGTGCTTTGTCAGCATTATCTGACTTAATTCCACATTGATCATGAGATTTCATTATTATTTTGAGTTTAAAGATCAGGTTTTGGTGGCTTAAGAGGTTAAGTAACTTAGAAGATTCACACGCCCTGTGAATGGGAAGTAATTTAAGAGGTAACATGGACTTAGAACCAATTTTCTGGGTCTGTGTCCTTTTGAGATTCCTGCTGCTTCTCAGCCACATGCCAGTATGTCACAACTTTTCTTTATATGGCAAGATTCACAGTCTTGCTTTTAATTAGTGAATTATAGATTTTTGTTATCTAAATTAGCTATTCTCACTCCTTAGGGGTGTGGAACCCAGAGACTTGTCTCTTGAGACCACACTGATCTGCGCTGGAACCAACATATACAAGACCTCTGATGTCTGATCCTTTTCATTCAACCGTGATTTTATGATAATGAAGGTGAATTAGCCAGGAAGTAAACACATGGATTAGTCGGGTTCAGTGTGTTGGTTTCCTCTGTCGGGCTTCATCTTCTGCAAAACTCTGGAGTCCATATGAGACCTAGTTATATTATTTAATACATTGAAATAAATTAATTGCTAATCCGTCATTAGTAAACAGCAAGAGATTATAGTCTTCAAAAGCAGACTCATTTCTGCCAGTACTGCCATGAACAAACTAGTTAAACTGTATGCCTCAATTTCATAACCTCTTAACTCGCGATAACAGCAGTACTCTCCTAACAGGATACCATTTTTGAAGATTAAATATCTAACATATGTAAAGTGTTTAACACCGTGTGACATATAGAAAACACCAAAAATATGATTGTTCTGTTATTGCTATTTGCGTGGTAGCGTAATAGTAGTAGTCTTATTGATGCTATTAGTGGGAAAAATGCTTTATGGAAACTATTGTTATAACTTTACGAAAACCTCTTACAGTTCCTCAAGAGCAAACCCTACTACATATTATATTTCAAACATTAACGATATGCTTCTATCTACAAGTTTTTATGAAAGTTATAACAGACTTCTATTCCTTTTTTATTCGTTTGTTTTTTACAGATATGGATAGGAAATATGTTAATGGAAATGATATAAACTTACATCAACATCTATAATTACCTGGAACTCTTATTGACAACGTTCTCCTATTTTGGGCAATTTGGCACATTTTCACACCTCCGTATAAATAGCTCTAGTATTGTTTGTTCATCAGAAAATAAGATTACTGGCTGTATCTGCGTAAGTTACTTCTCTGTTAACCAAACCAAAAATCTCAATGGCTTAACCCAGTGGAGATTCATTTGTTGCTCAAGCTGGGTTGTTTAATATGGGTTGAAAGATTTTGTTTGTATTAGCCATTTGGGGATTAAGGCTAGCGAGACACCACCATGTGCTTCTACACTTCTATCGTGATACTCCCCTAGAGGGGAAGGAGGTGATGAAGCATGTGGATTTTCTAAAGCTACTGACGAAAAAACCTCACATCAGTTTACCTATGTTCATCAGCCAAAACAAATCACATAGTCACACTTCACTTCAAAGCAAGATGGGAAGTGAAATTCTATCTGTGCCAGAGAGTTTTTGGCAAACAGTTCTCCTGACCTCACACTGCAATGAGCTTATCTTCTCTCTTGCAGAGCAATCTTAGCCAAGTGACCATGGGCCTTTAACTATAGCTTTCTAATCAAAGTAAAATATACCATGAACCAGTTACAATACCTCTCCCCTGACCTGAATGTAGAATTTTTTTAAAGTTCAGATTGCTTTACCTTTCATATGCTCTCCTTTCAGTGACATGAGAATATGAACAAAAAATGAAAATTATCCAAAAGAATTTAGTGCTGGCAGAGAGCCACTTAGCACTGTGAATAATATGGGAAACCTTTCCCCTGTTCCCATTGCTTACAATATGTGTGTAATTGCAATGGATATTTTGGGATTATCTTTATTGAAATAGTTTAAGTGCTTATAGACTTACAGCTATTATAAAGAAGAAAATGAACTAATTATTCCCAATGAGTTAAAGCGAGGATAAATTACATCAAATTTAGGTGCTGATCTACCTTTCATCCTTATAAAATGAAGAATCATAAGCTACGAACCTTTTAACTGAATCTCTTCATGGGAAATGAATAGGGCATGGCAGAGTCAATCTGTTAATTTCAGCTATATTAACCAGCCATGAGAATTCCGGCACAGTCTCTCAGAGCCAATATAAATCAGGATGATGACCTTAATGAACAGATTGTCCACCAGTTAGTGGGATTCGCTGAAGTGTAAAGTGAAAGATTGTGTTTTGTGTGTTTTGAAAGTAGTTATTTTTCCAATTTATGTGATTATCCTTTTTGATAATGTATTTAAAGGTATATTCCAAATTTTCATAGCAAATCTATTGTAAGTTATCTTAGGAAAGAGATTACGATTGTAGGCCAAGAACTATAAGCTAATGATGCACAAATCAAAAGTACAAAAGCATCAAGGGATGACGATTTAAAATGGTAAGAAACTTTTTTCTTTTTTTAGTCTTTAGTATTATAAAATAATTTTTTAACAGAAAATAAACAAAAGTAAGAATAATTTTATTACAAAAATGAGTATGTTTTTGAGAGAATATTTTCAGTGACTTTTTTTCACTGACCATTTGCTCTAATTAAATTTTAATTAATTTATTGCCACAAATAACTTGTGTGAATGATAAGCATATTGCATTAAAAGAAATTAATCTATAGGCTGTCATTCCTTTTTTAAGAAAAGTCTAAGGGCCCATTTCTAACATCTAACTCTATGATCTACAAATTAAATCCTCATCATTTCTATCCTGCAATAATGCTTTAGCTTTGTAACTGGCCTTTCTATTTCTACCCTTGGCTCTGTTCAATTCGTTTTCAACACTGTACCCAGGGTGGTATTTCCAATTGCATATAAGTCAGACAAAGCCCTTCCATGGCTCAGGTTCTCCAATAGTTCCTTTTTTTCCCCTTCCCTTCTTCCTTTCTCTTTTCTTTCTTCCCTTCCCCTTCCCTTTCCTTTCCTTCTTCCTTCCTTTCATTTCATTTTTTTTTTTTTTTTTTTTTTTTAACAGAGTCACACTCTTTCACCCTGGGTAGAGTGCAGTGGTATCATAGCTTACAGCAACCTCAACCTCTTGGGATTGAGCAATCCTCTTGCCTTAGTCTCCCAAGTAGCTGGGACTAAAGCCTTGTGCCACCAGCCTGCCTCGTTTTTCTGTTTAGTAGAGGAGGGGGTCTCACTTTTACTCAGGGTGGTCTTGAAATCCTGAGCTCAATGATTCATCCACCTGATCCTCCCAGATTGCTAAAATTTCAGGATTGATTCTTATTTTAATAAAAGAAAACCCAAGTCCTTCCAATTGCCTTCAAGGTAATAGACAATGTGGCTATTTCTGACCTCATCTCCAGTTACATCTCTACCTGCTGTAACACTCACCTCTCTGCTGTGCCAGGAACATAGTTCATGCGTCTTTCCCTTATGCACTTGTAGCTGGCTATTTGTTCCCTTGGTATTTTGTTCCTCATTTATTTTTCTATTGAACCATAAATGTTTCAAGCTCTTATTCAAAAGTATAGACTCTGTTCAAACTATCCATGCCACCCTTCTTACCCATTTCAACATTATGAGCTTTATGTATTATAAAATTTATCACCAACTAAACACACAACACACACTTGCACACATTTATACACTGTCTCACTTCTCTAAAATATAATCTTCATAGCAAGATTCGTTCATCTCCTGTGTTCTCTACTATATCTCCAATGCATGGAATAGGATTGGTAAATGTTAATATTCATTTGTGAATATTCCTTGTGCTTAAGAATCAAGGAGTTAGAGATATTTTCTTCATTTGATTAAAAAATTTTTAGTGATTTGAAAGGTCAACTTCAGACATCAACATTATAAGACAGATAAAAAATAAACATAGAGCTATAAAAAATAAAGATACAGAATCATGAATGGCAAGGAGGTCTTTTAATAACTCACAAAAGAATTAGGATACACCTTGCCCACATCTTTACCAAATGTTTAGTTTAACACAAAGATCTAGGATCTTACTTAAAATCTGCCAATACAAAGATAATTTAAATTCTTTTTCTATATATTTACTTTCCTGTGTTAAGAAGAAAATTTTGTGGAAGGATTTGAGAGGTATTGCTCTAAAATGCCACATGTTTTTAGAAGTTGAATTCAATTGAACGTTTATTTGACTATCTCCTCTGGCCAAGCAAATTACTACTAAAATTACCATGCTTCCTTTATTAATTCACCACAACGAAAGTGACCTTTTAGTGTATTGGTTGTATTTTTGTAAACCTCTTAGAACAAAGACATGCGCAGATTAAGCAATCTATTTCTAATTCACTGTCCATCCGGTCTGTCTTTCTGTCTCTGTCAGGTTTCCTGTGTTTTCGAATAAAGAATAATTTTTTTCCATCTATATTCTCTTTCTCAAAATATTCATATATTGACCTAAACAGCAATCTGTTATTATTTGTAATTTTTTATTTCTTTCTTTCTTTTTTTTTTTTTTTATGAGACAAGAGTCTCACTATGTCACCCTCAGTAGAGTGTTATGGTGTCACAGCTCACAGCAACCTCAAACTCTTGCATTTAAGTGAGTCTCTTGCCTCAGCCTCCCAATTACTTGGGACTACAGGCACCTGCCACAATGCCTGACTATCTTTTGGTTGTAGTTGTCATCGTTGTTTGGCAGGCCCGGGCTGGATTTGAACCCGCCAGCTCCAATGTATGTGGCTGATGCCCTAGCTGCTGAGCTACAGGTGCCGAGCCATATTATTTATAATTTTAAATGGTGATGAAACTTCTCCACGCACACTAGCTCTTAGGCTTATTGTTTGAAAAACTGTAAGGTAGGTGAGAAAGCTAAAAAAAGTCAAATGCCGTAAGTATTTTATGTCAGTGGTGCCTATCATCCTTCAGTGTAACAGTCAGAAGGATCATCCCTGTCGTCCTGTCTTGTTCAGTCATGTTAGTCAAAGTAGATATAATGACGTTATGTGATTTAAATTGATTTGTAGGTGATTAATTCCATTTATAGTAACTAGCATCTTTTGCTTGTATGTCTATGCATTTAAAAAAACAAACAATGTTTTACAATATGAATCTTTTGGATAAATTTAGTTTACATGGAGCAATATTTTCCCATTGTCTATCAAATCTTCTGAGTGCCTGATGTCAACATGGCACTGGAGCAATGGTTCTCAACCTGTGGGTCGCGACCCCTTTGGGGGATCCCTGCATATCAGATATTTACATTATAATTCATAGCAGTAGAAAAATTACAGTTATGAAGTAGCAATAAAAATAATTTTATGGTTGGGGGTCACCACAATGTGAAGAACTGTATTAAAGGGTCGTAGCATTAGGAAGGTTGAGAACCATTGCACTAGAAGAATATAAGCACAAACATTCTATTGTACCACAGAGATTATCTATTATCTGGACAAATATTCAACCAGGAAAAGTACTTTTCAGTGTGACATGAAAGGCTAAGATAGACCAGAAAGACACATTTTCTACATTTGGATTTCAGCCTTGTTACTCTGTACACGTACGACCGTAAGCAAGAATTTTAAACTTTTATGCTTTAGTTTTCTCATCTGATCACTGAGATTAATGTTCCTACACAATAAGACTGCTGCAATTTAATGCCTGTGAATGTTTAGAATGGTGTCTGGCATGAATCATATTAACATCTAGACTTAGCACCTCTGGATTCTTATCTTAACTGCACCCAAATAACCAAATAAGGTTCTTGTTGGCCTTTCATACTATTAATCCTAATTGTATTATATTATCTCTATGCATTTTATTAGGGTGTATGATAAAAAATGTTTGTGGTTGCTCTTGTTAACAAATGTTTCATCAAAGTATCATCATTCCTTCTTTGATTTTTAATCAGGATCTTTGTTTATTGCAGTGGCAAACAAAAGCAGGTAGAATCTATAAAACCAAGCCAAAATGTTCTTTAATAAATATTTTGAATCTTTTCTTTTGGCTTTATTCCTATAGCTTGATGATTTTATAATTAAAATTTAAGTTATTTTATGAATAACTTATGTTCAATATTCTTCGTGAAAGTAATTATTATAGCTACATATGATTAGTAATTATCATGTTGTCATATATATGATTGTATTTGGAATTTTATTTACTTTTAAGTAAAATATCTAATTATAATCCAGACACAAATTAAGTTTCTAAATATATATTTTCTATCATGGTTATACAGATATTCTGGGTGGGATTTTCAATCTGAGAGAAATATGCAGTTTAATGGTTTTAAGGCATCATTTCAGCGAAGATGGAGAAAGATTGTATTGTGTGGCACTTAGAATTTATAGGCACAAGGGTTTGAGTTTGAAATTGTTATTTCTTATATGTTACCCTGAAAACAAAGAACATATAGTGACATTGGAAAGGAAGGGATGGGGCTTGAATAAGATGGTGGATGGAGGGGGAAAGTGCAAGAACGAGGTGAACAACCATATAAATAAGGACTAAGAAATTTCGTTGGAGGGAAACCAGATGGATTAGCGGTAATGAGAAATACACACAGGTTTTCAAGGAATAAAATGAGTCATTTTTATGAGAGTTCTAGGGAGGTATCTTGGGAGTTAAACTCTTCTGTTAATCAAATAGTGTATGTTAATAGATACGACAAACTCTGCAGTGCCAAGCATCATTAGTATTAGCATAATAATTTACTAATATTAAATATGCTATTTATTTGTATTGGTTCTCCTTTATTTTGACAATTCTATTAATCATGCAATGCTTGTTTATTTTATTGATATATGCTATTTTACGTATTTATAGGGTCCACATGATATTACTCTACATGCATAGAATATGTAATGATCAAGTGAGGCTGCATGAGGTAGTCGTCACCTTGACTTTATCATTTCTGTGTGTTAGGGGCATTTTAAGTTTTCTTGCTGCTTCAAACTATACAATACATTATTGCTAACAATAGACACCCTACTGTGCTTTCAGACATTAGAACGTATACTTTAGATCTAACTATATATTTGTATTTATTGACGAAACTCTCTTTATTCTCACTGCGCACTGACACACCCATCCTAGGCTCTGGTAGCCACTGTTCTGTTCTCTGCTTCTATGACATCAGCATTTTTCACTCCTGCATACGAGTGAGAACATGCCAAATTTATCTGCCTTGGGTTTATTTCACTTAACATAATGAAATGTGCAATTTTTGAACTGTTAATGGCCTTCAGAGATATTTATTTGGCAAAGAGAAAAAAATGCAGATTGGTTGAATTTGCTATCCGTATCTACTTACATACCTATAAATTTGTGCAAGATATTAAATGATTAAGAAATTTATTTATGTTGAACAACTAATGCTGTTTCCACTTAGGTGCTTAGGACCAGTTATAAGGATATAAAAGGAGATATGAAAATAAGAACACAAAGACTTAAAATTTAGACATTTTTGTTAACACTTTGAGCATTAATCACTAACTTCTAAGTATGGACTAGAATGCATAATTAGTGGTAGAATATAACTTTCATTAATTCACATAACTTGTTAATGATTTTATAAATATATAATTTCACTAAATTGCTATTACTTGAGTGATGATCACACTTGGAAGTTAAAAACATTATAACTCCAAAGTTTCAGTCTTCACAATATTATCGTTAGGCACAATGTTGACCCAACCTCATCTAGGCAGGTCATTTAATGAATATCATAGCGTGTAAATAGACATGTCAGGTTCAAAAAAGAATTAGCCTAAAATGAGGTCAACATAGGTTGATTCTCTTGGCTGTAAGGGCAGCTGAGCCCTCTCCAAATTCCAAAGCTAAGTCTGACAAGAGAGCAGAGCTTCCCAGGCTGCTGGAAAAGGAGCCAGTGCAGCAATAACAATGTGATTGCTCCCTACGCAATTGCTTGGGAAGAGGGGCTATACTCTGCTCTGTGAGATTATGGATAAAAAATTTTAAAACTCATACTTTAAACTTTCATAGATATGTTGTGTGTAATTTTCTGTATACTACATTATGCACTATGGCAGACAGAAATTGTAATTGTTGCGTATAAATACTAACACAGGTATTTAAAAAGATGATTTAGTTTTATTTACAGAATATATAACTAAAAAAAAAATTTAGTATCCTCAATGCAAAAGATGTCCCATAAAACAAGTTTGTAGCAAATAAAGTTGACCTTTGTATAATGTGGGGTTAGGAGTGTCAACCTCCTGGGAAGTCAAAAATTTATATACGCTTTTGACTCACCAGAATCTTACCTACTTATAGCTTACTGTTTACTGGAAGCCTCACTGATGGTGCAGTCAATTAACACATATCTTGTATATATTGTAAATATGTATGTGTGTGTCATACTCTATTCTTACATTAAAGTAAGGAAAAAAAAACGTTTAGGGAAATCATAATAAAGAGAACATATGTTTACTATTCATTAACTGTGAGTGGGTTGTCATAGAGGTCTTCATCCTCATCATCTTTCTCATCAAGAGGAGAAGGAAGATGGGGGTTGGTCTTGCTGTTTCAGGAGTGACACAGGTGGTATAAAATCTGAGTTTCAGTAGACTTTGGCAGTTCAAACTCATGTTGTTAAAGATCAACTATATTTTCTCTCGATTTGTGCCTGACTTATAAATTTCTTTATGGCTCTTGTGAGGAGTTATAAAGTTTAAATTGTAATGTAGTCAAATATTTCTATGGTTGTTTTTTGTGTCTTATTTAAGAAATCTCAATGGTTAGACATTTTCCTCTAATATTTTACAATTTATAAGAGTGATTTCAGTTCCTAATTACTTGATATTGTAGAGAAGGTGGAAGTTAAGACACTCTTTAACACATAGGTAACCACTTGTCCCACACTCATTTTCTGAATAATTTCCATTTCCCCTCTTAGCTACAGTTCAGCCTTTGTCATCCCAGTTGCGTTTATGCCTGTGTT
Organism: Loris lydekkerianus; assembly: GCA_963574355.1. NCBI lineage: Eukaryota > Metazoa > Chordata > Mammalia > Primates > Lorisidae > Loris > Loris lydekkerianus. The sequence continues at coordinate 8,403 of CAUYPK010012245.1, read as the reverse complement.
TCTCGCTGAGCTCTATTTTGATCTGTTGGTTAGTGTGGCTGTATATGCTCAAATATCATAAGTTTCACTTAGCTTAGATGCATAAGAATTCTTTTTTTAAAATTGTTTCAGGTTCATTGAGAGAACAAAGAATTAGGTTACACTGTTTGCATTTGTTAGGTAAAGTCCCTGGTAATTGTGTCCACCCTCAAGAGGTGTGCCATACACAGTGACCTCCATCCCCCCCTCCCCTCTCCTCACTCCCTCATTCTTCTACCACCCCACCTTGAATTGATTTGAATTTTTCTTTTATGTGGATATGTATTAGATCACCTACTGGTTTCATATCAGAATTGAGTACACTGGATTCTTGCTTCTCCTTTGTTGTGATGCTTTACTAAGAATGTGTTCCAACTCTATTAAAGGATAATACAAAGGATTTAAAGTTTCCATCTTTTTTAATGGCTGAATACTATGCCATGGCATACATATACCACAGCTTGTTAATCCACTCCTGGGTTAGTGGGCATTTAGGTTGTTTCCCATTTTGGCGATTGTAAATTGAGCTGCAATAAAGTCTAGTGCAAGTGTCCTTATTACAAAATGATTTTTTTTTTCCTTCTGGGTAGATGCTTAGTAATGAGATTGCAGGATCAAATGGGAGGTCTAATTTGAGTTATTTGAGGATTCTCCCTGCTTCCTTTTAAAAAGTTGTATTAGTTTGCAGTTCTACCGCAGTGTAAAAGTGTTCCCTTCTCTCCACATCCATGCAGCATCTGCAGCTTTGAGACTTTGTGATGTGGGCTATTCTCACTGGGGTTAGGTGATATCTCAGGGTGGTTTTGATTTGCATTTCTCTGATGATCAGGGATGATGAGCATTTTTTCAAATGTTTGTTAGCCATTTGCCTGTCTTCATCAGGGAAGGTTCTGTTCATATTCTTGAAAAGTTATAAGATAAAATTCTTGCAAGAATAAGAATAATACCATACAAAATAAGGAATCCTTCTTTGATTGTGTCTTGCTTATTTGAGAAGCCCAGGCTACCTTTGTAAGGCATTCTTCTCCAACTCTGTTATGTGGGAAACTTGGAAAGAGAGAGAAAAATTGTATGCCTGGAGACTTTTATATCCTTTGGAAAACAAGCAGTGCCTCAAAATTGCTTCATGCAGTTGCTCTGCAGTTGGACAGTATCTTTGAATACCTTGTATCCCATGATGATAAAAAGTAGATGTCCATATTTTAAATAGTATAATTATCAATATTTTTCACTAAGGCTGTTTGGTTTGAATGCCCTCTTCAAAACTCATGTTGAAATTTATTGCCGTCACCGCAGTGTTAAGAAGTGGGACTTTTAAGAGGTGATAGACCATGTTGGGTGGGATTGATCCACTAATAAAAGGGCAAGTTCATCCGGCTCTTACTCTTTTTTGCCATTCCCACCTTCTGTTGAGAGGATGACATGGCAAGAAAACCCTCATCAGTTGCTAACCCTTCAGTTTTACACTTCCCAGCCTGTACAATTGTGAGCAAATATATTTCTGTTTATTACAAATTACTCAGTCTTAGATGTTCTGTTATGGCTGCAAAAATAGACTAAGACAAAGACATAAAGAATTACTATGTGCTAAATAGTGGCATTATAGTTATGTTTACTTTTATTTTTTAAAAACTTTCCTTTAATCTACCTAGTTTAAATTATCTGCATGTGATTTTTTTTATAATGGTAATTTGAATTTGTTAAAATAGCAAATCAGCTCCTGAATCATGCCCATAGATCACAGAATCACAATCCTCTAAAACACATGCAATTCTCCCCTCTATGTTCACAGAACTTTAACAATGGGTGTTGCTAGGTAGACTTTTCTGACAACCAGAAAGAAGCTACATTTTTTTTTTTTTTTTTTCTAGTACACCAGCATGTATATCCGAGTAAAGGTTAAGGTTAACTTAATTTCTCACTTCAGTTGAAAATCAATTCTTCTACCTTTTTGTCATAATCCTATCAGTTACATTGAAAAACTGTTCTATTCTTGAGTTATATTTGAATTTGCACAGGGAATTAAATTTTAGCTTTCAGAAACTGAAAGGTTTTATAGGATGACAGGACCTTTTTGTCTGTATTTACTGTAATAAGCCGTGACCCTGGAGTACTAAAGGGGTTTCGTAAGGGGTCGTTGCTAAGAATAAACTATAGTCAGAGGAGGAAGTTAAGAATATATGCTCTCTCTGCTTCTGGGAGATGGTGTATAAAAGATATTGCTAAGTTTGCACAGATAGAAACAACTGTACTTATAAAGGACATTTAGAATGTACACGTTTGCAAAAAAATAATCATTTAAATCCATCTAGTAGTTTTTCCGGAGCAGAGATTTTTTTTCTTAATAAGATCAAATACTTTCCTTATTAACTTATAAAATAGTTAGCATGTAGGTATGACAAGAGAAACTGACCTTACTAGCATTTTAAATTAGTTTTTTGCTGAAATTTATTCCATTAATTCAGGTAATTGGATGGCAAGGAACCAGCATAGATTGTAAGGTAGGTAAACCCATTTAACTGAACATAGTTTTTGTAAATTTTAGACTGTTAGGAGTTTCTTCCAAGTTCAATGAGCAGAGCGATAGTTGATTTGAATACAGAGATGTAATAAAGAACAAATGGCTAGAGGTCTGAAATTATGCTCCTAGCCCAAGCTGCCTCTGATTTTGGGAACGCTATAGAAACTGCTGTTAACCGTGTACAGATTCTCCCAACTCACTGAATTTGGGCTGTTCTTTCTTTGTGTACGTTATATATCCCTGACCTTGCCCCTTTACTAAGAAACCCTTCTCCTGGAAAGCATTCTTGTTTATCATCATGGACTTTTACTTCTAATTCTGTTTTGCACATCTCTGATGTGGGCTTTTCGCTGCTATTTTTGCCCTTTTCTTTACTCCTAATAGTATCATTATTGGAAATTTAAAGATTTTCATATAGCTAAGAGCCCTTTAAAATTTCAGCCCAGAATAAAAGATAAAGACACTTTCTCTCAAATGCTAACAATCTTATTCAGGTTATACTGCTAAACAAAAGGACCGACCTTAATAATACATTGCTTTAGAACAGCTGATTTTTGTAATGCTGCCAAAAATTAACTCCACCTCCATCCACAAAACCCAATTCATAAGGGCTTCACTACAATCTTTATTTCTCTCTCTCTCTCTTTTTTTTTTTTTTTTCTTAATCAGCTCAAGGCTCTGTAACAAAATACCACAGAATAGGGTGGCTTTGTAACAACAGAAATTTGTTGCTCAGAGTCTGGCAGGTGGGAAAGTTGGAAATGAAGCCCTGGTAGATCCAGAGTCCAGAGTGGACCCGTGTCCTGCTGTGTCGGTGACTTCCCTTCACCGTGTTCTCACCAGGGAAAAGGAAGAAGGAAAATATTATTCATGAAGACTCTGTCCTCATGACTTAATCACCTTTCCTAATACTACCACATCGGGATTAGGTTTTAACAGATGAATTTTGGGAATACACAAACATGTGTCTATAGAAATTGTCAAATGTCTTTTTCTTCATCCTGGACAGACTCCTTTTAGCATGTTCATTGTGCTTGGTCTTTGGTGAAATTTAGGAGCTATCCTAAGAGTTTCTCATTACTGTTACTGAAGTAGAGAAATACTAAGGCTGGAAATTGAAAATCAGAATGGATTTGATATAGAAATAAGTTGTGACACTGACTGGATCTATATCCTTATTTAGTTGTACAAGGTGAGGCAAAAAAAAATGTGTTTACGGAAAACTGACTTTCTCTAGCAGATGCTGAGTATTTCCTTTTACAAATAGGATCTCATTTCTATCACAATATCTCTTTTGTAGCCTAAGACTAGAGGCTGAGAGAGGTTAAGAAACTGGCCCAAGTTATAAGAAAGTGACTAACCAATTCCATAGCCTGGTGGATCTCAGCCCAACATAAACATACAAATCATTCTGAGCTATCCTAAAAGCACTATTAACTATCCTTAGACTAGAGCAATCTAAATTGCTCTATATTATGAATTTCAAATTATTTCTCTTACATTTTTTATTTTCTCTTTCCCTCTATGGAGAGACTACCTAATGGCTATAAGATTACTCCATCTGTCAGCTTTTTCCTGCTAGTCTAGTCTAAACCTATTTGATATTATTTAATACTGGTCTATATCATACTCTAATATTCATCTACTTTCGCTTCTATTTTCCACTTCTTACTTATTTTTGACTGTAGACTGTATCTGTATGAGTGTCCCAGCCCAGTGGGTACACGCATACAAGGATGTGTGGCTGAAAGAAGCTTCAGTTACCATGATCCCCATGTGGGTTCCAGGCCTCCACTTGTGATTGCATTTGTGGTGGCTGAGGCAATTTCAATGTCTTGCATTTGCTTGAAGCACTTCATCTACTTCTTCAGAGCAGGTTTGTATATAATTCACTCAACACCCAGTAACTTCAGTCTTGAGGTCGTATCTTTTCTCAAGCCCTAGCAAATTTCTTTTTATATGTCACTTTTGCAGTTCACCGTCTAGTGACGACTTAGATAGTCTTCTGCAAGATATTCTTTATAGAGTGATTGTATATTTTAAAAAGAGGATTTTTTTTTTATATCTATCTATTGGCAATTTGGAGAAGAAAGGAAATTACAAAGATAGGAATAAAATGTACCTGCATTTGAAGACTAACACTACTTTTATTTTAGTGTTTTGTTGTGTGTGTGAAGGTTTTGTGTGTGTATATAGAGGGAACTAGCTCCATTTGTACAAAAATAATTTATGTTCAAACTTAGAAGCATATGTCTACACATAAGAACAAACCACCCGTGAATATATTTTATATCTTTTTGCATAGTCATTTGTCATACTAATATATCTCCTCATCAATAGTCTTCAAAAATAATTTTGCAGTGATTGCACATGATACTCAAGCATAGCAATAGGACACAAATTAGTAACTGTCATTACTTACAATTCACATTATTTAAAGTTTCATAATATATACTTTCATATAAATATTCAATCAGAAACTTAAGTGTTGTATTAAAATTGGAATTACAGGGTCAAAAAGCATACCCATTAATAAAGGCACACACACACACATAAACATGCTTTCATAATTTTGGCAAATTGCAGTCCAGAAAGTTTTATACTTTACAATTATTTTCTAGCAGTTTAACTTTGATTTTATTAATCTTTAGTGATGTTTAAAATATATGTATAAACACACAGAGACACACACACACTCTCACACACACACAAGTGAATGTATACGCCCATACAGAGAGAGAGGGGAGAAAATTGGTAGCCAAAAATGGCATTAAATATTGTTTTATTTTCATTATTATGGGATGGAACATCAACTATACTTTAATTATTTTTCCTAAGAGAGGATGTTCAGTCCTTCCAATGTTTTATTGTGTATACTTTCAAATAATTCAACTTGTGAATTTCTCTTTTATACTTATGCTTAAAAATTTCTTCAAATACAAAAAATATTCACATCTTTTTTCTCATAATTTCATTTTTGTGGTTTTAATTTCCACATTTAACTCTTTAGTCTATCTGTAATTTATCAGATAAATACTTTATGTTTCCATGTAGAATACTGACCAAATTTTATTTTTCAAATGAAGCGAATTTTCTTAATTTACAAAAACATCCTTTTCCTGTTGGTTTAGAAGGCTCCACTCTCTACTGCACAGGAACACAAACACACACACACACACACAAACACACACACTCGCCTGCCTCCACATTCACATTAGGATCTTTGAAAATTATCTATTCGTCGTCCATTTTGGTAGCTTAAAAAAAAACTGAGTTATTTAAATATCTGATATGGAAGCCTTCCTATTCATGATCCTCCTCAAAAAGTTTTAGGCTATTTTTCTACTGCTTATTTTTTCAAATAAAATTCACAAATGTCACATCAAGCTAAAAATACTCAATTGCTATTTTCTCTAAGCTTGCACAAAACTTATAAATTCTAAGAAAAATTGACATTTATGCAATAATTAGTCTTCTCATGTAGGAATAAGGCTCTGAGGAATTATATAACCAGCTAAGGAATTTAATAATTGGAAGAGTTTCTCATCTGATGGGACACAGAGGAAATAAATATTACTCCTGTCCTGAATTTAAAGTGGAAATGATGGGATAATCTGTGCCACATCGTTGATGTGCACACTAAATTATGAGCCATTTTTCTGTCTCTGCAGACTGAGGCTCACTCAGAGGCAAAGTGAGCTTGGAAAGCTCAGGACGGAGGTGTGTCTTGGTAAAGCCATTTCTTTGTCTCGGATTCAGTAAATAAAACTATAGATGAAATATTATTTGTTCTATTTGTCCCATTCTGTTATAAAAACTATACCCTCCTGTTTTCTAATATTGATCACTTCAGCTAAATCGGAAAACATTTTATATCATAGTACTTATTGATTAATTTTGCTGAAATGAATTTCAGAATATTTGAGTTTTAAAGATTTTCTTTAGAACTATGGAAAAGTGCTGACTAACAGTGTTCAAGAACTTATTTTGGAAAATATGGGGGATGGAGATGTCAAACAGCTCATTTCAGCTGATTGAGGACTTTTGTAGGATCTCCAAGGAGGTCAGAAGACATGTTTATATCTGCATTTTTCCTCCAGGCCCATGTCCTGGGCTCCCTGCATTTTTCAGACCCCATGCCAGGCCTGGAAATTCCATTTAAGAAGCTTAGTTATAATCCTGTCTCTCTAAATTCAAATTGTCCACAGTTTCAGGGCTGAGGGTTCACATGACTTACTAAAACTGAGGTGAATTGCTCAGAATGTGCTGTCAATAATTTGGGGGTTAATGAAGTAACTGAACATATGAATGAGGGAGGAAACCCAGGAATGAGATGCCTTGTTCTGCTAAGGAGAAGACACGGGAAAGCACCTGTGAGTCATGTTATTGACACAGGTAGAAAGGTGGAGAAAGGGATTTCAACTCAGGATGATGAATAAAACAAAGGGAAACAGAGGGAAATCCAGCAGCTTTATACTCAATTACTCAGTTTGGACTTAAAATTAATACCAATAACTCATTGTTATATTTCAGAAAACACTACCATCATGGAATGACTAACACCATTCACGTTGACTTTGGATTTGTGGTTATTGCTGTTGCTTTCTTTTCTTCATTCACTTTTTTGGTCAACCTTGAAAAAGTCATGTGAAGTTGAGCTGTGTTATAATGGAAGGGAAAAAAAAGCACCAGATAACTGGTTAGATCCTTGGAAGTATAATAAACTATTTAATGACTTTCTGATGTTGTCTGTAAAATAATGATTTTAAAGGAAGGGCATGAGATATAATTCAAAATTTCTCCCTCAAGAAAAGAGGAGCTGTGGGAAATATTGGGAGATTTTGGGTAAGTCTTTGGTCCTTTTTGGGCCCACTGATTTGTGTAGGCAAATGAAATCAATGCTGCAATTGCTTTATCTCCTTCAGAACGCGGATGTTCCCCAAATGAATGGACATGTTAAGATTTGCCCTTATTTGGGATTTACCTTTCACATAATTAAACATGATGCTATTTTACATTATTATTTTTGTAGAATAGTAAATTGAACATCGAGTATTTATTTCCATTTTTAAATTACAACCTTGCTTTCTAACTTGAAAAGAGCATGTGAGTTGTTTTTAATAAAATCTTTCATATATAGTCAAGTAATTTGACTATTAAGGTATTTTTCATATATGTGAAAATATATTAACATAAAAAGGTATCATATATGTCTAGATAATCACAAAGAATAGAAAATATTTAAAAGTGTAGAAAATTTAAAGATTAAAATTTACATGATAAGGAGCCCAATATATAAGGGGATTAAAAACCAATTTTTTTATTAAATATAAAATGGGGCTACTGTAAGTTATCTCAGCTATTTAATACATTTATTGCCAGTTCATAAGTCAAAATTCTTTTTTCCTAATTTTTAAATATTTATTTAATTAATTAGTTATTTTTTTTTTTTTTGAGACAGACTCAAGCTGTTGTCATGGGTAGTGTGCTGTGCTGTCATAGCTCACAGCAACCTCCAACTTTTCGACGCAAGCTCTCCTCTTGCCTCAGATTTTCTATTTTTAAAAGAGATGGAGGGTTTTGCTTTTGCTCAGGCTGATCTCGAACTTATGAGCTCAAGCAATCCACTCACCTCAGCCTCCCAAATTGTTAGGATTACAGGCGTGAGCTACTGTGCCCAGCTGTAAGTCAGAACTCTTGAATTGCATTTACCTTTGTATATATAGACCTCCTCTTCTGTTTTTTGCTTCTTTCCTGGGACCTGGTGGGATAGCTGGCTCTTTAGCAACCATCTTGAGTCATGAGGTTAAGGATGGCAGAAGAGAAAGACCAAGGACTTGGGTCCCTTAGGACTGCATACTTCC
>CAUYPK010012243.1:0-10006 GCA_963574355.1 Loris lydekkerianus | reverse complement strand
CTCAAAGTAGTTTTGATTTGCATTTCTCTGATGATTAAGGATGATGAGCTTTTTTTCATGTGTTTGTAGATTTTGCGTGTCTTCTTTAGAGAAGTTTCTCTTTAAGTCCCTTGCCCACCCTGAAATGGGGTCATGTGTTCTTTTCTTGCTAATAAATTTGAGTTCTCTGTGGAAACTGGTTGGCAACCTGGTGATGATAACTTTTTGCAAAACTGTGTTAGTGTCAGAATGGAGATGGAAGTAAAATTATCCTCAGAATAAAAGTAAATGAAAGACAAAAAAAATAGAGATAGATACTGTAATGTAAATTTCATGAAGCTTAGCAGGTTGGTGGTATAGAGTGGGCATTGTACTATATGTTTCTTTTTTTGTTTTTGTTTTTGTATATTTTTAGATGAGAGAGACTAGTGCATATTTATAAACTAAGAAGGAGTCAGAAGAAATTGGTTAAAATAGAAAAGGAAGGATTATATGATAGTGATGATATGAATCTTATCACAAGGTAAAAAGGAAGGACAGTGTTACGAAGGAGAGAATGGGGAAAAGAACCTAAGAATTATGAGAAGAATATAGCCATGGATTCTACTTTCAAGGGAAAGAATGATGGGAAGTACAGGCACCCTAAAGCAGCGTGGTAAGTAATGATAGTGTAAGTGCAGAAAATATGATAATACAGCAAAGGCACTCAGACACTGTGCTTGAAATTGGTCAAGATGGAAGTCTGGAAAAACTGACATCTAAATAGAGAGGCGAGTGGAAGCCGGAGGAATATGAAAGGAAATGCAGTGGAGAGGAAGTGGATGTACCTCAGCAGTTGAATCCAATTTAGCCCATCTGTAGCATTAAGAGCTTACTTCCTGGGTGAGTGAGTCTGGAAAGGGTAAAAAGAGATGAAGGGAAGATGGTGAAAACTGCAAAGAGGTGAGTTTAAGGAGCTTTCCTTAAGGTAGCTTAGTATTTGAGTTTTTCTCCTAAGGGAAAATTTCATCGTCCTATTCTCCTGAAAAAAATGATTGCAGTAACAATGGAAAGATTATCTAACTGTACAGTTAAAGGTAATTATAGGTGATGAGGAGATAATTGGGCTCTTGAAGTTATGTGGGCAGAGGTTAATAGTAGGAAATAGTAGGAGAATGGTAAGATGGTGAAACCATTCCATAGTTTTAGGTAGGACTGATAGAATTGGGGTTAGGAAGACATACAAGAGATACTCAGGTATTGGAAGCAAGTGACTTGCTATAAGATATGACTCAGGGAGTAGGACACACAAATCTTTCATCTTATGGGTTACTTTGGGAGTAGGTATGGTAATATAATGATTTTGGTTTTGGAAATAATGGCATTCACTGAATAATTAGAAGTAGGACTCTGAAGGTTATGATTGAGATGTGGGGAAAAGAAACAGATTGGGAAACTTCAGCATACACATGGCACGTCAATCCATCAAGGAAAAGCAGGTAAACTGAAAAAAAGGTAGAAAAAAGGCTCAGAACAAGATCTTTAGGAACACCAACTTTTCAATGATGACTGGAGTCTTAAGGTAGAAAAAAAGTAAGAGGAAAGCCATAGTGTAAAGGGAGTTGAAGAAAAAGAGATTGTTAACTCTTTCTCAAAAATAAAATAAGGAAATTGTCCAAAAGTTACCATTGAATTTTTGAGTAAAAGAAGTTCATGCTCACAGCTAGAAATTTTCACAGAGCCTCAAGGGAGCATAGAAGATGGAAGTAGAGATGGTCTCGAATTTAAGACTCATAATCCATAGGAGGAGGAGCCTTTCTCAACATGTTTAACATGGACAAACATTTATTCAAAATCTTTTTTATGATTTAGACTGTTCTGTTTCCTCATCACAAAACCATTTCTTTAAAATAAGGAATATTAACGTCTTTATTTTATATTAACGTAACCTACGTATGCTATATATATATGTGTGTGTGTGTGTATATAGCATATACATTTTAGTGACTTATCTAGGCTTAAATTTTAAAAATAGTCATGTATAAAATAATTAAGTTTCTGTAAAACAGTCTATGTATATGACAGTAGTCCCATAACATTATATTACCCTAGTTTTACTGTACATTTTCTGTGTTTATATATGTTTAGATATACAAATGCTTACCAATGTGTTATAGTTGCCTACACTATTCACTATAGTAACATTCTATTTAGCTTTGTCACCTCAGATCGATAGTCTACACAATATAGGCACAGCCTCCTAGGTCTGTGTAAATACACTCTAGGATGCTCGCACAGTGATGCAATTGCCTAATAGCATATTTCTCGGAAAGTATTCCCTTCATTCAGTAGCACATGACTGCATTTGTTTTGGTTTCTCTTCTCCTCTAACCCCTGGCAAATTCCTCAGATAAGAAGAAAACCTTATTTCATGCATATCCTTATTTTCAAAACAGCTGAACAAACACAATTTATATATTCTCAAGGTTAAATTTTATTACAACACACACATTAGAAACCCTTTTAGCAGAGGTCATAATTTTTACACCATTTCAGTTTCCTAGGGGCTTCATATATATTACATTCCCATATAACATTTTGGAAAATTTGTATATCATCCATCTAGCTCCAGATATAGGTCTTGCTAATATTTATGCCTACTCAGTATATAATGCATTTTATTGTTTTTTGTTTTACTTTATGAATGTGCCAGGGATTACACACAATAGTGAATGGGATGTTAGTTGTAGCAGTGGGCAGCACCCAAATCACCTAGTCTGGCTTTTCAAAGTGTCAATCCCCAGACCCTATACAATCCCTATCCCATTTGAGTAAGTAGGTCCAAGAAGCTCAGGGGCATATGGTTGATGATTTACTGCTGATTCAGATGCAGCTCCTTAGTTGCAAAACAGGGAAATACCATTAAAATATCATATGATTAATTACCTTTTGTGTTTCTAAGCATCTCATTTTAGAATAGAAGAAATCATAGACATTCAAGCATTGCTCACTGCCCTGCCCATACACATTTTAAAATATTACTTTCTTTCATAAATATCCGATGGTACAATTTTATTTCACAGGAAACATAGAAATATTAAAGTGGAAACATCACATGAATGAGACTATCACTGTTGCCTTAAAATCACCCTTCCAGCATGAGTATAAAATGTACAAGGAAATGATCCAACTTTGAGTATAGGGAGTAGACGTTTTCACAGTGATTATAAATTATATTTTCAATGACCATTTCTTAAAATAACAGAAATTATGATACATGGTTGTGCCAGATGTTGGAGATTTTGGTGATTTTATACTCACTCAAAGGAAATTGTGGTTTGCAGAAAGCATTTTCAGAGAAAAAATACCTATTAGCTCTATTTATGCCAATTTATTCATTTCAGATTGACTTTTCCTGTTTACTTCAAGGGGAGAAGGACGAAACCTGTTTTACAGCTATTACAAAATATCAGTGAAATTAATATCAAAATCAAATATAAGTTGCTTATGAATAATCATTAATTTCTATTACACACACCACTTTTGTTGCATTAGAAAAACATTCAATGCACAACTCTATGCTGTACAGGAAGCATCTATCTGTGATTCTTGACAAATAGTGTTTCCAATGGTTGATTCTTGATCATCATTTCTCTTATAGGATATTTAAAAAGGAAAAATAATTGTGAAGAGGGTACTCTCCAAGTCACATCTCCCCTTCTGTCATTTAGGGAACATGATTGTTAGTAAATATCTACATTGATATGCACCCTAGGAAAAAAGGTATATTTCCTGAATTGAAGTGTATATGATAAAACAATGAAGAAGATTTCTTTAGAAGCCTAATAGTTTAGGGGTGCTTGACTCCTACTCAGTGAAAGATAAAATGTTAACTTTGGATCAACTAGAGAATCATCAGTGTAGATATACATAGAGGAATGCTTATTAATTTGCTATCTAATTGTCTCTCTAATGAATCTAGCCAACTATAACATAATGTAAAGGGCAATGGTCAGCAGGTTCTTTTATAGAGAAATCATGGGTCATAAAATATGGTTCTGTGAGGTACTGGCACTTTATTAATTTCAATTGCCCTATAATTAAATCTACATATGCAGCAGTAAAATCTACCAAATCATCAACTGATGCATATTTAGCCTCTGGTCTCAGTGACATTTAATTAGTTAGCAGACAACCAAATGCCAACCCTTCTTTTCTAGCGGCTGACAGTTTATATGTACGATTTTTTTTCTTCCCAATCTTCCTCTCTTCTCTGATAAACCTTGACATGATTTCAACAATTATGCCTCACAAAATGGAAGCAAATTATGTATATAAACATGGGTCAGTTGGAAATGAGAGAAATAGAAAGATTATGTATGGGTATAAATGCAAAATAGCCTTGTAAATTCTTATTTTACTGAAATAATATTCTTCTACATGATTGGAAACAGTAAATATTAAACTAATAAGGCATGTTTTTGAAGCAATATAGTTTTTCTCTAACAGATGTGTATTAACAAGTCCTAATTGTGCTTCAGTATGTAGCTTTTTACCTCATATGGGAATTTTCATTAACTTTATATGAATTTCTGTACATTAAGTCAGAAAGAACTCCTTTCTGCCAGGAAAATTGCAGAGTGTGGGCTGGGATGCACGCTTTTAGTCATAACCTCTAACTTTCCCCTTCAGCCGTAGACTGACTTTAAATCCTGGCTTTCAGATATGTAATGCTGTTAGAATTACACAGTGATCCCGCAGGCAATCTAAACCTCTCGTAAAAGTTAGTTATAACAAAGAATAAAAAATTTTATCAAAAGATTGATATTTCCTAAAGAATTGTGAAGAAAGAATCTCACTTTGAAAATGAAGTGAAGATAATACAAACATGAAGCAAGAAACAATATGTGAATGTTCATTAACACTTAAATTTTAACACATCCCAAAAGAAATGCACTGTGTAAAAAAGTAATAATATTGAAAATATGTCCAATATATCAATATCATTCTTCTTATGGTCATTACTTGATGTATTTCTAACATAGTTTAGAATTCTATGCAATTTTGTAAAATTTTCTAAAATGGATACTTTATTTCATATTATTCTTTACATACTCTATGAAGCTTTCAGTTAGATAAAGGACATCATAGCAAATTACAGTGTTTTATTGGTCGAGAATGTGCTGCATGAAGATTTTCATCAAATGACTTATTATAGAAAGTAAAAAAAATCAGTAAAATTGTGATTTTTAACAGGAAACAATTTGAAATTACTAAAATTAAGTTTTTTATGGCAAGGCTATTGTAAATTGACAAGAGTTATGATTATATACAACACATGGAGATTTTATATACATAGTTTTTACACCAAAGGAGAAAGTGTAGTCATATGTGAGATGTAATGTAACTTTGATATGTATGATTATAAATGCCAGTATTAAAATGTGATTATTTTTAAATAATCAGTTTTTTTAGATATGCTTATAGGTCCTTTTGCAAAGCCTCTCATTATCAGTAAATGTTAACATTGAAGGCCAGAAACAATATAATAAGACAAGCAGATGAAATATGACTAGAAATTAAAATAATACAGAATTTTTTGAGCTATGACATTATGTGCATATGTTTTTTTCTCATCAAGTGACAATCCAGTATTAGATTTTTCTCCTGAAATTCTGGGGAAATCTTAAAATGTTTTTCAGCTTTCCCTATCCACTGGAAGCTGAGAGGCCCTGCAAGACAAAATGACTTTCTGCTTATTTATATCTAACTTGCTCATAGAGACTGAGCCACTGGGAACAGCATAAACAACAGTAACAACAACAGAACTCTAATCATGAGTTAGCTAAAAGAAAAAAGTATACATGTTAGAAAAAAATATACATGGTAATGGCTCAACATAGTTGCTGAAATAATTGAAAAGAGCAAATAAGGTTTAGCAAGAAAATGAAGATTTATTAACTATTAATGACTTGTGCATCAAGCCGGGCCCAATCCTCATGACTGCAAGACCAGTGGAAAGTGCGGGTTTTGGATTTTATACACAACTTGAGGGGTACCAGCTGTTTCATGGAAATTTTCCAGGGGTTAATCAACTCTGTTTCCAAAACAGTCACCATGATGGCATTAGTCTGAACATATCAGAACATCCCTAGGACATTCATCAGCCTCTATCTCAAGACACCCTTCTTCAAGGTCTTGATTAGCCTCATTTTCATATCTCAAGGTAACCCACCTGGAAGTCCTTGACTTGCCTCATTCCCATAATAGTTCAGGTCAACCTGACCCAAACAAGTCTAAAATGGCCTAACTACCTCCATCCTCACCCTGCTTATGTCTAACTGCTATATGTATGTGTATATACCTCATACATGTATATGGGTATGTATGCGATATACATATACACACACACACAAACACACACAAAATTGTCTGCCTTCTGCTTAATCAGATATGCACTTAAGGTATGATTATTCCTTTTAATTATGAAGCCACTGAAAAGTTTGGAGGAACACTAGTCTAAATATATCTCAGATTATTTTAAAAATGTTTAAACCCATGGAACTTTGGTTTATAGAAACAAATTTACAGAATTATTAAAATTTGTACATACCTAAATCTGTTTTGGAAAACATGTTTATTCTTTTATTGATGACATCGGTTGCATATTAGACATGTTCATAGATAGAATCATAACCACTATTCTTTATCTATACTGAGACATATAATAGAAAGGAGGGCAGGGTATGAATAATTAAAATATATTATTCTATCTTATTCTTGATAATATGGCAAGTTTTAGAAATCCTTCTACCTGTTTGAGTAATTAAATGATGTAAAATAGCAGAGTGGCTGAGATCTGACAAAGGTATAATAACAATTATTAAAGTAGGTACTTAATAAATATATGAGTCTTACTGAATATATTTATACCATTCTTGAGTTTGAATTATTGATATATAAGTGATTCCTGGTTTATTATTGGACATATGGCTGAACCCTTATTAAAAACTATGTCTACAAATTGTAATTTACATATTATCACCTTTTCTTTGAAAGTTATACAAAAGCTAATTGTACTATCTACACAGATATTTTAAAACTTAAAATTAAACTATTCCACTTATTTTAGATAAAAAAAAAACTATATCTGATTAGATGGCAATTAATGAGGCTGCAGTCTCTAGCTTTTCCACCTGATTTATTGATTGACTTCAATTAATGTTTGCCAGTAAGTAAATTAACATAGCACCTGAGGCACAATTCTCCAGTGCGTTTTAGAAGCAGAGGTCTTCCTGCACTGGCTGGTTTCACTGCTCCTGAGCACCGTGCTAGCAGGTACATTTTAATTCAGTCTAGACACTGGACATTACCCATGACATTAATGACAGGACATTTACAGCAAACTCATGTTTCACTGCAGAGATGTCTCTTCAAGTGACATCTTATCAATAGCAATTCAATTAGTCAAACCTAAAGGTATGAGATGCAGCTTACACTGTGTCACAAAGTGCTCTTCGAATCTGCATTGGAAATGCCCTTGTTAGTCTTTTCTGCCCTGCATATAAACATGAGTACTGAAGTTTTAATTTCTGACATTTTCTGTTTAGATTTTACTTCCTGTACATACCTCATTCTCACAAGATTAGATATCAATTGAAAAACGTATTTCTTCCCTCCCAAGAAATATAGGCACAAATATATTTGACTTAATTAAAATCATGATTAAAAAACCTTTATGTTTGCAAAAGGTCACTGTTTTCAGATGTAATGTCAATAAAATAAATTAAAAAGTAAAATACATGAGAAAAATATGGAATAAATATATAATAAATCGGTTTTATTGTTTATTATTTGGCAGAAGTTATTTGGCATGATCATAATGACTACACAAACTTTCCCATTTTTATCTTTGACCATCAAACATTTATAAAAATCCAAATATATTTCAGGCATTATAATATAGATTGTACTCTTTTTATGATGTCATCATAAAATGATACTTTTAGAAAAGATGACTGGATGAAAGAATTCTATAAAGTCTGATCCTGAGAACCATTGGTTCAAGGCTTCACTGTCACAGCTTTTGATGAAGATAAATAGATGGAGTGAAGCATTGAGGGAGTGCCCTGAAATACGGGATTCTTAACCAGAGCACCCTTTCACCACTGTTGTCCCAGGAGAGGATTTGGTCTGACAAGTATAATGCACCCTTTGTCTATAATACATTAACTTCTTTCCTATGAGGTTAGAATGGTAATATGAAATAGTTATGGACCACCTCTGGCAGAATTGATATTAATTAAGTGATCATATTTTGTGTTCTTAATTTCAGATGAGGAATCCATTTGATAACGGCTACTAGATTTTTATTTGAGTTTAAGCTTCCTTCATGATTTGGTTCCTTGAATTTCTCTTAAACTTCCAAAGTTACAAGTTATAGTTCAGATCAAAAAAGTGCTAGTTATAATTTCTTTTCTAAAAAATAAAAACATATATGTATGTAATTGTTATTGTATATTTTATAGTTTTTGACCGGGGCTGGGATTGAACTCGCCACCTCTGGCATATGGGGCCAGCACCATACTCCTTTGAGACACAGGCGCCACCCATTATTGTATATTTTAAATGAGCAATGCTGCGCAAGGCTGTCTTAACCTGTTCTGGTATGTGAAATTAACTATATCAGTTAAAAGTCAAACATTTTAGCAAGTATATTAGTAAAGATGTGTTTAACTGTAGGTTATAGAAAACCAAAACTATGTATAAATAGCTTAACTATCGTACCACATAAAAGACTGAAACCAGGATGATTAATGTGTGGCATTACGACATCATGTTACAAGCATTGCATTCATCTTTCTCTGCTGCCTTTAAAATGACAATCGCGCTCATGGTTCATGATGACGGCATCACCTGCAGATATAAGCAAGAAGAGAATGGTTCTCACTCAGCGTCCATTCTTTTTCTTTTCTTTTCTTTTCTTTTTTTTTTTGTTTGTTTGTTTTTAATTAAATCATAGCTGTGTACAATAATGTAATCATGAGGTACAATGTGCTTGTTCCATATACAGTCTCAAATATTTTCACCGAACTGGTTAACATAGTCTTCATGGCATTTTCTTAATTATTGTGTTCAAACCCTTATACTCTACACTTAGTAAACTTCACCTGCACCCTTCCAAGATGCACCCTAGGTGTGACCCACCAATCACCCTCCCTCTACCCTTCCTCCCCTTCTCTTCTCTTCCCTTGCCCCATTCCCCATACTCTTGTACTGAGATTGGGTTATAGCCTTTCTATGAAAGCTATAAATTAGTTTCATATTAGGGCTGAGTACATTGGGTACTTTTTCTTTCATTCTTAGTATACCTTGCTAAGAAGAATGTTTTCCAGCTCCATCCATGTAAACATGAAAGAGGTATAGTCTCCATCTTTCTTTATGACTGCATAATATTCCATGGTGTACAAATACAATTTATTAATCTATTCATGAGTTGCTGGGCACTTGGGTTTTTTCTATGACTTAGCAATTATGAATTGGGCTGCAATAAACATTCTTGTACAAATATCTTTCATATAATGCGATTTTTGGTTTTCTGGATATATACCTAGTAGAGGGATTATAGGATCAAATGGCAGATGTATTTTTAGATCTCTAAGTATTCTCCAAACATCTTTCCAAAAGGACCGTATTAGTTTGCATTCCCACCAGCAGTGTGGAAGTGTTCCCTTTTCTCCACATCTGTGCCAACATCTCTGGTTTGGGGATTTTGTGATGTGGGCTAATCTTACTGAAGTTAGATGATATCTCAAAGTAGTTTTGATTTGCATTTCTCTGATGGTTAAGGATGATGAGCATTTTTCATCTGTGCCTATCTTCTTCAGAGAAGTTTCTCTTCAAGTCCCTTGCCCACAATGAAATGGGATCACTTGGTTTTTGCTTAGTAATAAGTTTGACTTCTCTGTGGATTCTAGTTATTAGACCATTGTTGGAAGTATAACTTACAAAAATTCTCTCCCATTCTGAGGGCTGTCTATTTAGTGTG
>CAUYPK010012239.1:0-24656 GCA_963574355.1 Loris lydekkerianus | reverse complement strand
TAGAATATAAATGTCTTAACACAATAACTAAGAAAATGCCAGGAAGGCTATGTTAACCAGTGTGATGAAAATGTGTCAAACGGTCTATAAAACCAGTGTATGGTGCCCCATGATCACATTAATGTACACAGCTATGATTTAGTAACAAAAATAAAAAAAATAAAAGAAAGTATAGGTCTTGCCACCATAGGGGGTTTGTTCCATTTTGTTTTTTAACACTGCACATCCCTGTGTTTCCTTTCTCACCTTGCACCGTCCGGGTACGTGGGATTCAGAGCTGGTGGGATTCAGAGCTCGCAGGGCTCTCTCTGTGACCCAACGAGTGGCAGGAATCCAACACAGTCACCCCCACGCTTCCCAGATCTCTGCTAAGGACTGAGCACAAACTTCTGCTGGATCCCTGTGGTATTTGGTTTCATTCAATTGTATGTTAAGTTAAATATGTTTTTTAAAAATTTCCTTCTTCTGACCTCAAAGTTAGGATGCAGAAGGGGCTGGAGCTGCCACTCCTTGTCCCGACCCCAGAAAGGAGCTCTCCAGCCCCTGCACGCAGCTGAGCCCGGCTCGCACAGGATCACCGTGGAGCAGAACCAATTTTTAAATGTCTTCATCTGGTCCCTCCCACTTCCATGGTGCTCTGGGGGTGGTGAGAATAGGGACGCAGGGAAAGCTGCTGGGACATCTGACTCTTTATTTTCTTGGCGCTCCGTGTCTTCGCTCCGCACCAGTCCTCCCGACTGTGCAGAATTTCACTTTTGAGAGCAGAGGCAAAAGGAGACTTGGCAAAGGGGCCAACAGCATCGCTGCCGTCTGCGGAGAGGAGGGAAGAAGCACCGCCCATCCCCGCGGCGCTGCTGGTGTCCCCTTCCCAGACTCTCACCCCAACTTCCCTCCTGCAATAGGCGAGGGGGACAAGGGCTCCTAAGAGGAAACCAACTAAAGTGCTGCTATATTTTAGAAAATACTTCCCAGTGCCGTCTCCAGAGTGCGTCTGGATTTCACGAATGGATGTCATGATTTGGAGAGGAGGGGGGTATGAGAATGAGAACTGTCTGAGCTATCTGGAAATAGTTTCATGGTGAGCCTGTTCCCTGCTGCACCCACCGAAGTCCTTGGTGGGAGATGTGGGCAGACTGGGTCCTGTCTGAGAACTCCCTATCAGTGTCCCGAGTCACAGCCGACTGCTGGGCAGAGGCAGGTCCGCTTTATGGAGATGTGTTCAAGTCAGCCCTTGGCAGAGCCTCGGTGGAGATTGCGCTGAGGGTCAGAGGGAGGTGTGGTGCTGGGGAGGACGTTTCTCCCCCTCGTCCCACAGCTCCTCTCCCTCCTGCAGGGGGAAACACCCGTCCCAGCTGTAGGCCCCCTCCCTGCTCTGCGGAGGACGGTCCCATCCCGTGGGCCTAACACGGCCACTTTCAGCGCCACGTTTTGGCCCGGTAGGGGTTGTTACTTTATCTTGTCCTGCTTGCTTGTGCTCCCCAGTACTCACTCAGACTTTCTCTTTATATTCTGCTTCACACAGCAGACGACAGGGCCTTGCTCTCCTTCACAGAGGGCGAAGCAAACCAGGCCAGCTGGGACCCGCAGTTTTTGCTACCTTCCTCCTCCCCGACTCAAGTTAAGTGCTGCAGAACTTAAGGGTTTGCCATCTTTGGAGTTTAAGAGACCTCATCTGGCTTCCAGGATTAAACAGTATTCTCCAATCCAACCTTAACAAAGCCCAACAGTAGGGTGTTTCTTTTTGCCCAGCCATTAACCAAGCTGGTTCTTCCTTCTGTACTCAGCTATTATTCTTTGGATGAACAATCAAAACCCCAAGCAAAAAACCCAACCAAACTCTCAGAGATCGAAATGGAAAATGGTTTGTCCATAACAATTTCTAGAACATAAACAGAATTTTATAAGCATGTACATATTGTCATAAGGAAGGAGCACGGGTTTTATTCACAGCACATGAGATATAATGAACGGAGATTAGAGAATCATCATACAATGTATAATATGTTTTAATATAATATCTGTTAACCCTAAGGTTCTAAGATTCAGTAAAATGCAGTATTTTTGTTTTTAGCCTACCATGTTCCCTGCTTGGTTATCGAGTTTAAAAATACAACTAAAATTTGTACAGATTCACACTGCACTCTCAGAGCAGATTTTATCTCTTGGTACCTTCTACCTACTTAATCAATCAAGGAGAATTCTTTGGAGCCTACCATGGAAAGTGTAAATTCCAGATAAGCCCTGGGAACAAGTCATCAGCCCAGCAATCAGACAGGCTTTGGTAAACACCACAACATGCAGTTGCCTTGTGTTGCAAATAAACAATAAACAGATCATATTTATACCTCTTAACAGAACATTACTCCTCACTTAAAGAAAATCCTTCCTACCAAAGTCTGTCTCTGAAGCTTTTTTCTTGTGTTTTCTTGTGTGGTGTTTCTAATACCAGTACGACCAGGAAGCATTGAACGTGTTCCATGAAAAGCCAGTTTTCACTGAGCTTTGCAAGCCAATGAAAAGGAAGATTAACTCAAATAAACATTGGAATGCCAGCCAAACCCCTGAAACTTGTTAGCAGTTCACCTACTGAGAGTGGTTATGCTTTTTCAGTAACACCTTGTCCTGAAATGACCTGATGGAAAAGCCAGTGTCAGGTGACACATGACATCAGGTTTCAGTGCGAATTCTGCCCGCTGGCGTACTAGTCCATTTGATCCCCCTTTGCTCTTTTAGCCTTCGTCGGTTGCTAATGAGAAGCTGAGCACTTTTGCAAAGAAGCTGAGCAAAATATGTCAGATGGAAGTGTAATTCCTTAGGGAAGCAACTCCCAAGGGCATTGGTAGATTTGATTTTGAATTGAAAAATAGGAAGCCCCTAATTGAAATATCTTTGCTTTTTTTCTGACTTTGACTTTAATTTTACTTATATATGGTGCCTATATTTCATTTAAAAGTAAAACTGAAAGTATTTAACTCATTGACTTTTTTTCTTTCTCTCAATATACGTTAACTCAGTATTTTACTCGTTTGACTTTTTAAATATGGTGTTGTATAGCACGTTGATTTATAGCTGGGTATCTGAAAAGGTTATGTCAGCATTTACATCATACAGCTGTGTTTTTATAGGTTTATAACTAAGCCACAAAAAATAATTCTGACTGCAACTTGGATTGCCAAGTTTCCACCTTGAAGCAGAAGTTTGTCCCTAGATGTATACCACACATACACACACACACACACACACACACACACACTCAGAATTCAATAACTATTGTTTTGTAAAATGCATCCATTCAATGTGTTCCCTTGATGAATATGAACCGAAAGAAATTCAAGGCTGTGAAGTGAAATCAAAGCTGTCATCTAATGGTAGCAATTTATCTCCTAAGATATGATTTAGTAGATTTGAAAGTTAATTTAATGACAAAAGAATTGATTTTGTAGTTTTTATAGTTAAGGATAAATAGACAGGAAGATGAAGTTAAGACCTCCAAAAAAAATTGCTTTCCCTTAACCAGAAATGTTTAGACCTTCCTTCCACTCCGTATGTTACATACTCGCTGACTCTCCTTGCAGATGTGATCTAATGTCCTTGAACACATTTATTACAATTCATCACCTACTGAGCAACAGTCAGGGCTGTGCTCATAAACCAGGACTGGCACTAGACCTGGTAAGTCATTAAGCAAACATATTCCTATGTCATACGAGGCTTGTGTGCCCACTGCCTGCCTGTAAAAGGGAAATCGGATTTCTGATATACAAATTACTTCCTGAGACATGGAAAGCTGCTGCCTTCAATTCAGATCTTACCCGTTCCTGGATTTTGACTATTTTCAAATGTTCAAATATACCTGAGTACATTTTTCATGGTTCTTTTTAAAATTACTTTTTTTTCATTCACGTGATCATGAAATTTGTTAGCAAAAGAGAAACAGAATGATTTTTACTGAGAGAAAATATTGAGAATTATGGGAGAAAACTTTTGAGACAACAAAAATAATAGGATCTAATCAAAGAGATGAAGCAGTTGGTATGTCTGAAAAATCACTCAGTTACCACTTAATCATAGAGCTTATGTCCCCAAATAGGATTCAAGAAAGGAAAAAGTAATTTAATAGAAGGTGGAAGTCGTAGTGCTCAGGAGTATTTTAGTTGGTGACAAAAATTATACCTCCGAGTTTAAGAGTGTGGATTATGGTACTAGGTCCCTGGTTAAATCCCAGCTCTAGTGTTTACTAGCTGTGTGACCTTGGACTATTTACTCAACTTTTCTGTGCCTCAGTTTCCTAATATGGAAAAACAGAGAAATCTATCCCTTATGGACAGGTTTTAAAGTTTAAAATGTTAATCCAGGAAAAATCCTTTCAATGCTTGGTACAGGCAGTCCCCAGGTTACGTCCCCAGGTTACCTACAAGATAAATCCTGTAGGTTTGCTCATGAGTTTATTTTGTATGTAAGTTGGAATGGGTACATTGCCTATTACCTGTAGTAGCCTCTGTTCATAAGTGTGAGTCATATGTCAGTTGGATGTTTGCAACAGGGACTTAGTATAGTAGCCTATATTCGTAAATGTGAGGTGTATGTAAGTCAGGTGTTGGTAACTTGGGGACTGTCTATACATCCTAAGTGCTGCCTTAAGTGCTAATTATTATTTTATCATGGAATCAAACTCAGCAGAAAAATTCTGTAGGAAAGTAGTTACATTGTCCAGTGTATCAAAATCATATATTGTCGTATATTATCCTCTAATCATGGCACTTTACTTTTGAGAAATTCTAGCAAATAGAAAGCCTTTGTGCTCAGGAGAAAATGGATAAGAACAAAAGCAATATCAGCTTATTTGTTATGACCCTAATAAAAAAGGAGTGCTTGAAGAAATATACTAAATTGTGAAAGATTTAACATTGGATCAATGACTGGCTTTACTGGGAGAAAATGTAAGATTTATCACATGGTGAGTTTTGCATGGACCTAATTTGTCCCAATTTCCTGATGCTATTTAAAGAAACAGACAAAACTAAGATCATAGGTATCCTCTAAATCAGGCGTCCTCAAACTTTTTAAACACGGGGCCAATTCACTGTCCCTCAGACCGTTGGAGGGCCGGACCATAGTTTAAAAAAAAACAAAACCATGAACAAATTCCTATGCACACTGCACATATCTTATTTTGAAGTAAAAAAAAGAAAACGGGAACAAATACAATCACATCGCCTCATGTGGCCCGCGGGCCACAGTTTGAGGACCCCTGCTCTAAACGGAGAAGTTGTACTCATGAATGGGGAGGCGAGAGGGGATGAGTTTGTTCTGCTCCCGGAGGAAACTTCTGAGCTGTTTAATGTCATCCTGGATATACCAGACAAAGCAGACCATTAGGCTCTCTGGACATGAAGAAGGTAGGGATCTAAGGCCGCACAATCCAGTTAAGAGAATAATTCACGATGACTTTGGTGTCACCTCACCCAGAAGCACTAAGGAGATAGAAGTTTACTTCTATGTTTACCATAATGATTTGGATATATACTTTTGATGGGTTCAAAAGCATATACCAGAGCTAGAAAATAAGACACAGAGTAATTAGATTAAAATGTTCCCTGCTGAGAAAAAAACAGAAAACTCAACTTTTCAGAGAAAAGTGAAGGCATATTTTGATAAATTATCCACTTCAGAATACCAGCAACAGAGCTTTTGGAACATTGAACAACAAATCTTACCCTGCTAGCCTCCTATACTTTCCTGCTAATCCAGAGTCCAGTGGAAAACAGGTTTCTGGGTGCTGTCAGTAACCACTACCAAAGAAGTTTTGGTATGCCCACTTCAAACAAACGAGCTCCTTCCAGGGAGGAGACCAGGGCTGGACGTGTTTATCCAACAGAATTACTGCCACAGCATGGGTCACCCCACCCTTGAGCTACACCTGTGAAACTGAGAACTACGTGTATGAAGCCACTTGAATATACCCTCTTCCCCAAAGCTTTATGAGCCATGCTGAATAACAGTGATGGCAAAAAGAGGCAAGCACCTGCTATTTTCTGTGCAATTCCAAAGCCTGTTGCATTAAAAAAATAAAGCTGTGATTGCCCCTCTCCTATTTGATTTCACTACATATTGTAGGGACTAATGTGTTTCCTCCTCTTCCCCTCTCTGCTGTGTTATCAGAAAATAAGGGAGTTAAAGTTAAAACATTAAGGGCCTGTGTGAGGCTAGGGTGTGGCAATGAAACAAGTTCTACTCCAAGAGAAGCATCAGGATGTCTCATGATGTGTCTTTAAATGTCAGATGCACCCAAAGCCTTAGGGGGGGCTGACTGAATCACTGTCCCTCTAGTTGATGTCTGTAATAGCGAGCTTCTCTTTCCCTTTCGTGCCAGCACTAAATGATACCAGTTGGTCCTTGTATTAGGAAGCTTCTTCTGCAAAGAAGGTCTCCTTTATTTTGATTTCATTTGACCCCACAAGGGTAACATTAGAAGGCAGATGTACCAGGGACTTGGCTCCACTTCAGACGGTCTGAGGACCAGTATCAGTACCACCTGCAGGACTTTTAGTTGTGGAGAATCTTAGGACCGGTGCCCCTACCAATGACCCAGACCTACTGAATCAGAAGATGCATTTTAACAGGACCCAAGGTTATTGGTGATGCGCGTATTAAAGTTTGAGAAGCATTGGTTAAAACAGTCAGAAGTTCTATTAGAAAACATAACAAGGTAGTTTCCCAATTGTGGTTTCAGCAACAAATCAAGATCATTTTATTGTTGTTTAATGAGAACATTTTTTGATAAGTTTCCTTTTTTTGGAATGTTTTCATTATTTTGATGGCTGTGATATAGAACTTCCACAGAATCTGTAAACTCAGGATTTTAAGCATTTAATTACATATACATTATAATTAGATTTGAGAAATGTTGATAGAAAAACTAAAATCCACCGAAAAGTCTTAATTTGGCATTCTTCTAAAAAGAGTCTTTTTCATCCTTTACCCAACGTGTGGATATACAGATACATTAGAGACTGTTAATAATTAAGGTAAGTGTTACATTATGTAACAAGCTAACTACTGAATATGAACTTTATTGTATCTGTATGTGGTATATGTATATATACAAGACTATATTTTAGCATTCTATATTTTTTTCAGACTCTGATTGACTCACTTAATGTATACTAGAATAGTTCAAGGTATGAAGGATTCAGCAGTGACCAATAGAGACAAAATTTTCTCCCATGCTGCAGAAGGGAAGAGAGGCGACTGATAAAAATACAACATTAAAAAAGGTAAAAGGTGTAGTATATTTGATGGTGTCAAGTGCTCTGGGATGGTGAAACAAGAATGATGGGGTAGCTGGAGATGAAGGGGTTTGGGACTTCAAACAAGTGGTCAGGGAAGGCACCATAGAGAAGGTGTCATTTCATCAAAGACCCCCGAGGAGGAAGTTTCCAACCAGGCAGGGAAAGCAGCCGTGGGACAGAGCCAGGAGTGTGGCTGGTGTGCTCCAGCTGCAGTCTGGAGGGACACGGGGCAGAGCAGAGTGAGCAAGGCAGAGCAGGAGGGAGGTCCAAGGTAAAGGGCGCCAGAAAGATCAGCAGAGCCTGATAGGCCACTGGAGGGACCTTTCACTTGGACTGAGATGGAAACATAGCTTATGTGGTGACGGCTTCAGCAAGGCTGCCAACTGAATGCCTGTGTCCCTCAAGCTTCAGGGATGGGATGTGAGGAGCCATTCCTTGTCTACCTCCTCCCTCCTCAACATCAGACCGGCTCCCCTCTCAGATGCTCTTCTCATCATAACACTCATTTCTTCTAATCAATATGCACCAAATTGCAGACCTGGAGTGAAATTAGTCTAAATAATACAACCACTTCATTTCAGCAATGAGGAAACTGAAGCCTAGGCATTTGATGTTTTCCAGGTCACTAAATAAGTTTATGGGCCTGACCGAGCTGGACATTTTGTGACTTCTATTCCCACCTGGGGGCTTAGTGTGCAGTGGTTAAAGGCAAGAGCTTTGGCTCCAGACCAATTGGGATCTCAGCCGGGCCATGGAGTGGCCCTGTGTCCTCAGGGAAGTTACATCCACTCTATGAGCATCAGGAAACTGGAAATGATTAGCAGAGTGCCTGCCCCTATGGTTGTGGGGTCATAACTATCTAACAGCAAACAAGCAGAATGTTTGACAGTTAGTTGGTGCTCAAACAAGTAGACCTTCAGTGGGCTTTTCGCCTATCACAGCGTCGTGCGACCACTCCCCCAGGTCAGAGCTTGTATCATCGGAACTGCTTAGTGCAGTCCACTGCTCAGCGCATCTCACGCCGGCACAGACATAAAACCTGCTCTCAACAGGTGGGAAAACTCAGGCTCACAGAGATGGTGTCACCCAGGTATGTTCACAACAACAGCACATGGTAAAGATGGCAACGGGGACCAGCTCTGTCACTTGAGGGACTGCCCTTTACAGAAACGTTTACCCCCACCTTCCCTGAGGGACATCTCTGAGACACCTGTCTAAAAACGTCGTGTGGAACCAAGCAGTCCATTGTCTTTCTGGTGATGCTGCGACCAGCCTGCTATGTACCTCTCTGTGTGTGCCATCCTTCCTTCATGCCTCACCTTCTCTTTGCCTCATTCCTGCCACTCTTTTTCAGTAAAGCCTGAGCATGTAAGCTTCCTCAGAGCTCCATTTTCCAGAGAACCTGGCAAAAGAGAGGTATAAATTTAAGACCCATATTCATAAATTTTGTTCTTCCTTGTTTTTTGCTTTCATAAATTGCATTCATCCATCAAGAAGAATATAGTCATGTGCCCCATGATGACATTTTAGTCAATGATGGACCCCATATGGTCCCATAAAATTATGATAGACCAAAAATATTTTATCTGCTCAGCACCCATAGCACAGGTTGGCGGGTTCAAACCCAGCCTGAGCCAGCTAAACAACAATGACAACTGCACACACACACACACACACACACACACACACACAAAAAAAAAAAAAAATAGCCAGGCATTGTGGCAGGCACCTGTAGTCCCAGCTCCCTAGGAGGCTGAGGCAAGAGAATAACTTAAGCCCAAGAGTTGGAGGTTGCTGTGAGCTATGACACCACAGCACTCTACCAAGGGTGACATAGTGAGACTCTGTCTCAAAAAAAAAAAGAAAATATCTTATCACCTAGTGTTGTAGCACAATACTTTACTCACATGTGTGCTGGTGGATACAAACCCACTGCACTGCCAGTTGTATAAAAGTATAGTACGTGCAATTCCATAGGGTGCACAGTAATGGTAATAAGTGACTGTTACTGGTTTGTGTATTTATTATACCATATATTCATCAGAGTGTACTTCTTCTACCTCATAAAGCAGAGTTCATTACAAAGAAACCTCAGGTATGTCCCTCAGGAGGTATACTATACTAGAAGGCATGTTGCAGGTATCCCAGGAGATAACAGCCCTGTGCCTGTTATTGCCCCTGTGGAGAGAAGACAGTGATATTGATGATCCCAACCCTGCAGAGGGCTAAGCTAGGGTTTGTCTTAACTTTTTAGGAAAAGATTTTTTTACTTTTTAAAAGTAAAAAAAAAAAAAAAACTTAAAATTTTAAAATGAAAAAAATAACTTGCAAAAACATAAAGAAAATAAAATGTGTTAGTGTTTTAAGCTAAGTCAAGAACTAAAAAAAAAGTCCTGGTGGCTCACAGCTATAATCTTAGCACTCTGGGAGGCTGTGGTGAGTGGATCACCTGAGCTCAGAAGTTCAAGACCAGCCTGAACAACAGTGAGACCCCGTCCCTACTAAAAATAGAAAAAATAGTCGGGCATGGTAGCAGGCACCTGTAGTCCCAGCTACTGGGGAGGCTGAGGCAAGAGAATCTCTTGAGCCCAAGAGACTGAAGTTGCTGTGAGCTATGAAGATGTACTCTAACCTAAGCCACAGAACGAGGCTCTGTCTCAAACAACAACAACAACAAAAAAAAAAAAAAAAAAAAAAAAAAATTAAGAAGTTCATAAGGCAAAAAAGTTACAGTAAATTAAAACTAATTCATTATCAAAGAAAGAAGTTTTTTTAAATCAATTTAGTGTAGCCTAAGTGTTTATAAAGTCTAGGCCTTCACACTCACTCAACAATCACTCACTAACTCTCCCAGAACAACTTATAGTCCTACCAGCTCCATTCCTGGAAAGTGCCTTACACAGGTATGCCATTTACTTTTTAATCTTTGATACGTATCTTCACTGTATCATTTCTATGTTTTAATGTGTTTAGACACACAAAGCCTTACCACTGTGTTAGAATTGCCTGCAGCATTCAGTACAGCACCAGACTGTACTGGTTTGTATCTTAGAAGCATTAGCTGCACCACAGCCCGAGTGTGTAGTAGGCTGTATGATCTAAGTTTGTGCAAGCTCACTTTATGATGTTTGCACAATGACAAAATCACCTAATGGTGTATTTCTCACAGTGTCTTCCTGTTGTTAAGTGACACATTTAGGTAATTATTTTCTAGTCCTGCCATGTTAATTTAGATAAGTTTTATAAAGCCATCATGCTTATGAGATCTCAGGAGAGAATATTTTGAAAAGTCAGAGCGATTTTACCCATATTGTATAAATCCTTGGGACTGGTTTTGCAATCCTGGATTTCTCCTAACTACAGTAGCCCTTCATTTGTCAACACACAATGGGGAGTCACTTGTGTGTTCCACTGTCAAATTTATTGAATATGCAGGTATGGAGAGTAATCTTCATCCGTCCTTGCTCAACATCATCTCTCTTTCTTTGTATTGTGATTCTCCAGTACCTAAATCTATCCACTCCTATAAGTTTCTCTCTTCTTCTCTGCCATGTATTTTTTTCCAATCAATTACAAAGATTTCATTTGCAAGTTCTATTAAAACACCAACAAAACACCCATTTTTAGCTGAAAGAAAAGCATTGGCTACTAAGGCTGATGATGAATGGAACATACATTGTAGAAAACAGGTGTAGCCAGCAACTCTTCGAAAAAACATTTTGTCCTTCCTGGCGACTTCCCCCATACCCTGCTTACTCAGGAGCTTCCCTGGAGAAAGAAGTAGCAAAAAGGAAATACCAAGTTGAGTTTGAGCAGAGCTCTCAGCCTTCTTAAAATCAAAGATGAAAGAAAGAAATTCTGTAGCCATCTCAGAGATGTAGCCTAGATCTTCCCTCACGGCTCTTCTGGATCTCTGCTTTAGATGATTTAGACAATCTGATCAGATAATGAGTAATCGACCCCATCACCGGCCATTTGTGAAGTCCATCTTCCTAAGAGCCACAGTCATCTGGGACTTCTCCATCAATTTCAATATTGAGAAATCTTCTTGGAACAAAATTGTAAAAAAGGAATTGCTGTAGCTCCTTTCTTAAGTTCTCCTCCAGTCTCCAGAACCAAAATGAATTATCTGCCCTCTAACTATTGGAAGAATAACTTAACGGTTCTTTGTTAACCATTCAATTTGTTTCTTTTTTTTTTTTATTTTTTTTTTTTTATTATAGATGACCCCAAAAGAAATCATGATTGGACTTAGGAAATAAAGATTGAAGTGAAGTGGTGGCCACAGTACAGAAATGAGAGACCTTGCTTCACTTTGTGGTCACTGCATTCTCCTCAGCCATTTCCTCTCCTGCCTTTCATGCTTGGGGAAATTGATTTGCGAGTTTGGAAAGTGAAACAAAAATCTAAACTTCACTAAAATGCTATAATGCTTTGACTGAGCCAAGGAACTTTCTCTTTTAGTTAAAACCCATTTTAACATCCATAGCAACTCTACCTCTGCAAATAGAAAATAATTCACAGATCACTGCCTCCGCTTGCATCAAAGCACCAGCCTTAAAGAAGCTATAAACATTCTAATTAATAAACTGAAACATTCTTTTGGTGTTACTATCAAGGACATACATCTGCTTCAGTTATGAAAGCAAAGTAGCAATAATTACTTAAAATGTGAAGAAAATCTAGGAATGTATAATACATTTGGAACCAAAAGTAAGCCTTTACAATTTGGTTAATTTTTTTTCTGATGGTATGAAATCTAGTGAAGATCAAATCTTTTCCCCAAAGATTTTGGAAAAAATTAATCATAAGATTTGTCTTCCCCTGTGGTTACACATATTCTAGGGAAGTATAAAACATACAAATCAAGCAATAAAAGTCAAGAAACTATTTTAATCTTGTTACAGCAATAATAACCTTTATACTTCGGGACTTTAGAATAAAATCAGTTAAAGAACTAGTTCAGGACCTAAATATCCATATTATTACATATAAAATATTCTGATGATTTTCAGATGGTGCTATTTTTATCTATATTACATGGTTTTTCACCCTACCTTCTTCCCCTGCTACCCTTATTTACCCTTCACCTTTGGGCCCTGTATCCCAAAAAAAAGGTTAGAGGCAGTTAAATCAGGTCAAGGTCCAATATCACTGGCTTATTAACCAAGAATCTAACTATTATTCTTCACCGCCCTCCATAGCACCAATGATGGGTAAGATTCCCAAAGCAGGGACAACCTAAGACAGGATATGGAGAGGCTGCATGGTGGATTACATTCATAGTACCCAAAGACGGGTAAGATCACTCTGCATTCAGTCAACCTGAGACAGGGACCAAACTATTGATGTTTGTATCCCCATGACGGGTAAGACTGAAACTGCAAGAGCAGGCAACCTAAGACAGGGGCTATGTTTTTCGGCCATACAAAAAACAAAAGAGGGAATTGTTGGACCCTGCCATGTGCCTGAGGCCCGAGCCTGACTAGAAGTAGATCCATCGAGCTACTCCCGCGTAGCAACGACTCAGCAAGGCCCGGCCTGAAACTGCCTCTACCTAGATACAGCCAATGTGGTACCATGCCACTGGCCCTACCCTGTCATGCACCTCTTCCCCCGCCTTCTTTCCCTGCCCCTTCTCCACAATAAATGAATAAATAAATAAATAAAAATAAATAAATAAATAAATAAAAGTGGTTTTTTTGAAAAGCTCAATAAAATAGATAAAAAACCTTTGGCTAACCTAATCAAGAAAAAAAGAGTAAGCTCTCTAATCTCATCAATCAAAAACAACAGAGATGAAATAACAGCAGACTCTTCAGAAATTCAAAAATCCTTTGTGAATATTACAAGAAACTTTATTCTCAGAAATATGAAAATCTGAAGGGAATTGACCAATACTTGGAAGCACGTCACCCTCCAAGAGTTACCCAGAATCAAGTGTAAATGTTGAACAGGCCAATATCAAGTTCTGAAATAGCATCAACCATACAAAATAGCCTTAAAAAGAAAAGCCCAGGACCAGATGGCTTCATGTCAGAATTCTACCAAACCTTTAAAGAGGAACTAGTACCTATGTTACTCAACTTGTTCCAAATGTAGACAAAGAAGGAAGACTACCCAACACATTGAATGGAGCAAACATCACCCTAATCCCCAAACCAGGAAAAGACCCAACAAGAAAAGAAAATTATAGACCAATATCACTTTCGAAAAACTCTATACCCCAAATTTTACCAGACTTATCAATATTCTCCATTAATGTGAATGGCTTCAATATAGATGCAAAAATATTCAACGAGATCCTAACAAACAGAATCCAGCAACACATCAAACAAATTATACATCATAACCAAGTCGGTTTTATCCCAGGGTCTCAAGGCTGGTTCAATATGCTTAAATCAGCAAGTATAATTCAGTACATAAACAAATTAAAAAACAAAGACCATATGATTCTCATAATTGATGCAGAAAAAACTTTTTATAATATCCAGCATCCCTTATGATCAGCATACTTAAGATAATTGGTATAGAAGGGACATTTCTCAAACTGATAGAGGCCATCTATAGCAAACCCACAGCCAATATCGCACTGAATGGAGTTAAATTAAAATCATTTCCATTCAGACCAGGAAAGAGACAAGGCTGTCCATTATCTTCACTGCTCTTTAATGTTGTAATGAAAGTTTTAGCCACACAATTAGGGAAGGAAAGGCGATCATTAACTAAGATAGACTCTCACTGGATTAAGGATTTAAACTTAAGACATGAAACTATAAAAATACTTGAAGAATGTGCAGGGAAAACTCTTGAAGAAATCAGCCTGGGTGAATATTTTATGAGGAGGACTCCCCAGGCAATTGAAGCAGCCTCAAAAATACACTACTGGGACCTGATGAAACTAAAAAGCTTTTGCACAGCCAAGAACACAGTAAGTAAAGCAAGCAAACAGCCCTCAGAAACGGAGAAGATATTTGCAGGTTATGTCTCTGACAAAGGTTTAATAACCAGAATCCACAGAGAACTCAAATGTATAAGCAAGAAAAGAACAAGTGATTCCATCACAGGCTGGGCAAGGGACTTGAAGAGAAACTTCTCTGAAGAAGACAGGTGCACGACCTACAGACATATGAAAAAATCAAAACTACTTTGAGATATCATCTAACTCCAGTAAGATTAGCCCATATCACAAAATCCCAAGACCAGAGATTTTGGTGTGGATGTGGGTAAAAGGGAACACTTCTACACTGCTGGTGAGAATGCAAATTAATACATTCATTTTGGAAAAATGTTTGGAGAACACTTAGAGATCTAAAAATAGATCTGCCATTGAATCCTATAATTCCTCTACTAAGTATATACCCAGAAAACCGAAAATCACATTATAACAAAGATATTTGTACCAGAACGTTTATTGCAGCCCAATTCATAATTCCTAGGTCGTGGAAAAAGCTCAAGTGCCCATTGATCCACAAATGGATTAATAAATTGTGGTATATGTACACCATGGAATGTTATGCAGCCTCAAAGAAAGATGGAGACTTTACCTCTTTCATGTTTACATGGATGGAGCTGGAACATATTCTTTTTAGTAAAGTATCTCAAGAATGGAAGAAAAAGTATCCAATGTACTCAGTCCTACTATGAAACTAATTTATGGCTTTCATATGAAAGCTATAACCCAGTTATAACCTAAGAATATGGGGAAGTGGAAGAGGCAAGGCAGGAGACAGGGGAGGATGAGCAGAGGGAGGATGATTGGTGGGATCACAAGTATGGTGCATCTTACAAGGGTACATGTGAAACTTAGTAAATGTAGAATATAAATGTCTTAACACAGTAACTAAGAAAATGCCAGGAAGGCTAGATTAACCAGTGTGATGAAAATATGTCAAATGGTCTATAAAACCAGTGTATGGTGCCCCATGATTGCATTAATGTACACAAGTATGATTTAATAAAAAATAATAATAAAAAGTTTCTAAAAAGAAAAAAAAAAATCCTAAGAATTCTTACAAACAGAACTACGTCTGTTCTACAAGGCAACTTACAACAATAGTCCTAATCAGCTGAAATTCTGACACCACTTTTCTGGCATAGTTCTACTTGCCAGTAATAACTAACACAGACTTACTACAGGTCTGACAATTAAGTTCATGCACTTGCCACTGTGCGGTAACCTTGGCAGCACTGCACAAACAATTCATATATGCCAGGAACTGTGGTGAGAACCAGTTCATTTTATCTTCACAATTTTGAGAGATACCATTAACTCCACTTAAAAAACTGAAGCTCAGAGCTTTAATTTGCCCAAACTACCACAGCTAATAAGAAAAAGAACAAAGATGACATTTAAATTTTAAACCCTCCTAAGAAATCTGACTCCTAACACTATGCACACATATGCAAAAATACACAAAAACATATACACAGAACAAAAACTAAAGAAATTTTAGGAATATTTGCTACCTGTTGCTCGGTTTTTTTTCCAACATCTTTTTAAACACACTTTATTAGTAGGATTGATATTTCCTGGCTCAGTTTTAATAGAATATTGATTTTGCTTCAACTTGAAATAAGTAAATCTGTTTCTGAATAATTTCTGTTGTTTCCTTTAGGTCTCTCTTTAAAAAAAAAATCTGCTGAATACAGAAGTGATGTGAAGGAGCACTAAATTTTAACTTTTTTCAGGGGCACCATAATGTTTGTTCAGGCCCCAGGTGAGCCAAGTCACACATATGCCTCACTGATAACAGTGCTTCTGGACCCCCTTCCAAAAGAGACTTCTTCGTGTTCATTTCTTATGTCTTATTTTACATATATATATATATACACTTTTTTTTTTAAGCCAGGTAAATGGTTCAATAAATTATTATTTACTACTGCAATCTAAAACAAATTGATGTCTCTCTTAACATCATTACACAAATACTCAAGCCTATATTCTGGGAACTTTACAATAAAACATCATAGGAACCTCACTAAGAGTAGCCAGCTCTACCTCTGATCAAAAACATTATGCCTGCATTCTCTCTTTCACTATTATCTAAAAAAACATTAACAGTGTATTACTATAGAGGCATGGTATTGGGTTTTTAAGGACTAGCTGCTGGAAAGAAGAAAAATGGTTGGTTTTAGTATCTAAAAAAAAAATAGGTTCTCTTACTTTAAGCACAAATCACTATAGGGACTACCAAAAACTTAATATTCATTTTAGGCTGGATTAAAAATGCTGATCACCTTCCTTTTGCCTACAGAAGCAAATGAAAAATTTCTTAGCTGAGTATATCAAGTGACTCAGATGGTTCCCCAAGCCAATTTCCCAGCCTCATTCATTCAGGGAACAAATATTTCTGGAGCACTTTACATTACTGAGGTGCAGTATTCTAACTGGGTGAATGAAACTAAGTCTCTACCTTCAATATCAAAGGGGAAGGAGTAATAGCCTGGAGAATGGTGGTGGCCAGGGTAGGCCTCTGGTAAAACAATACTTGAGCTGACACTTGAAGGGAGTAAATCATGGAGAAAAGATGTTCCAGATGGAAAAAGCAGTGCAAATGTCTGGAGGTAAAGCACATTTTGTTGTATGTAAGAACTGTAAGACCAATGGGGCTGAATCATAGAATAAGTAGAGTATTAAGAAATAATCTACTTTGGGGGGTGAAAGGACTGGGAGGCATTGTCACACCACAGAGCTTCCTAGGCTAAAACAGGAACTTCACATTTTACAGATATGAAGGCACTGGTAATTTTAGATGCAACATCATCTGACATGTTTGTAAAGGCTTGTTCTTGCTGTAGAGAAAAGAATGGAGAAGCATTCTGCTGCCTAGAAGACAACAGAATTCTAAGGCAAAAGGAGCCTTCTGTCTTATTCCGATTGTCTGCCCCAGCTAAATGTTTTGCCACTCTAGCAGTTAGCATTTGCCGAGACCATGTGTGCCAGTCACACCTTTGCTCATTTAATCCTCAAAACAAAACTGCAAGGTAGATATCAAAAAAGAGAGGGAAAACAAAAAAGGCTTAAGCAAGGTGATTTGTCTACAATAAAGACCTAATAAATGGTAGAATCATAAATCTACCCTATCCGAAAGCCCAGTTTCTTCTGATTCAATTAATTTTGTAGCAGGTAAAAGACCTTTTACCACACAGGCCTTTATCCATATACCCCCTGGCTGGAATATGCATCTTTCTACCCCATTTCTTTGATGGAAAACCCCAACTTCTGTTCCTTTTTCAGTATCAAATATCCTCACCTGAGTGAAATCTTTCCTGACTTTCCTGAGGCCACTGGGCTGATCCACCTTCTGCACTTCTGTGTCAGCTGTTCCATCTTCATTTCTCGGGAGAAGTACTCACCTGGTTGTAGGATACACTTCCCCATTTATCTATTTCCAACACAGAGTTCCTCATGATAGAGTCATGCCTTATTCACCATCATCTCCCACTCTCCCACTACTCTGCCTTTGACCCACACACATATCTAGCAAAGTGCCAGCCATCAAATAAATGCTGGTTGAATAAAGCACTGTAATAAATTATTAAAGAATCAAATGCAGAGTCCCCTCATTCTGCTGCATGTGTCTCAGACATCTGGTGCCACATAAAACAAAACCAAAAACACTGAAAGCTGCAAAGCATGCAGTGAAACAATTAATAAAGAAAACCTTGTCCCAAATACTTTAGAAAGCTAAAAACATTTAAGCTTGGCTGGACACAGTGCCTCATTCCTGTAATCCTAGCACTCTGGGAGGCTAAGGTGGGTGGACTGCTAGAGCTCACAAATTGGAGACCAGCCTCAGCAAGAGTAAGACCCTATCTCTACTAAAAATAGAAAAACCAGCGGGGCATTGTGGCAGGTGCTTGTAGTCCCAGCTACACAGCAGGCTGAGGCAGGAGGATGTTTTGAGCCCAAAAGTCTGAGGTTGTTGTGTGCTATGATGAGACCACGGCACTGTACCGAAGGGTGACAGAGTCAGATTGTGTCAAAAAAATTAATAATAAAACATTTAAGATGGAACATTACTTCTGTTGATCTCACTATTAAGAAAATTGAAATATTTGTAGGAGATTATCTTTAAAGGCAAAATTAAGAGCAATATGTAGAAGACACAGAAATGCAAGTTATGGCTTAATTGAAGCAAGAATATACTAAAAAAAAAAAAAAAAAAAAATATATATATATATATATATATATATATATATATATATATATATAACAATTGCAGGGAATTTTCCATTTCCAGAAATGTGCATATAATAACTATATGGCTACCTTAATGAAAAATATGGAAAGAATGCGTCATACTACTGATATATTGAGAGTACCATTAATGTAACTCCAGAATACTTCTAGTTCATGAATGACTTCATTTCATGAAGTTATCAAATTTATTACATTTTTAAAATAATGGTTCATGACTTTTCATGGTTCCTCAATTCTCTAAGTGGCCCAACATTTTTGCTACCTTACCTAAATACACACTTTTCCTGGTTTGGACAGGCTATGCAGTATGTTGCAAAACACGGATAGCAGAGGTGTACAGAAGAGACACATTGTATTTACTTAGTGACGCCCTCTCCCACAAAAACCTTTCCAAAAGCTCATCAACTCCTGCATTTGTTATCAACTTACAGTCCCTCACCTCCAAATTCAACCTACAGGAGCTCTCTTACACTTTCTGGCAGGTGCATCATCAGTAAGAAGTGTAGGTGTGAAGACATCTGAAGACACTCTGCCCCAGCCACGCCCCCAGAAGGCACTGTTCAGTGACTTTTCAGACTTCACCCAGGCTGGTGATTACCCTGTGACCCTCCCCAGACACCTCATGCTCCCAGCATCCTGCTAGCTCTAGTGTCCCTCCCCCTACTCCCACCACACACTCACACACTTGTCCCCAGTGTGGGGCTTCCCTGCATCTTGCAGGGGGGCTTCTTGCTTGCTTGGTAACTAAAGATCAGCTCTGGTCTGGAGAAACCAGTAACATTCTCTGCTGGACTACAGTGACCCTTTTTCAGCAAGGTCTGTACCCAAACTTTGGCCCCTCTCCCAAGTTTGTCCTTCCTTGGGTACTCTTCCTCACCCATAGGGTGCCACCTAGAGTACTGGTACACATTGGGCAGCGCCCGTGGCTCAAAGGAGCAAGGCGCTGGCCCCATATACCAGAGGTGGTGGGTTCAAACCCAGCCCCAGCCAAAAAAAAAAACCCAAAAAACAAAGAAACACTTTTGTTAATACTAAAAATCCCCTTGTGTTTTTGGTGGTTTGTTTCTAGACCAGACCCAAGAAACAAACTGGGTGGTTTGTTTCTAGACCAGACCCAAGTTGATATACTCACTTAGCATCAAGCTGGGCTCAAGGAAGCAACATAATGCAAAACCAGTGCTATGGTCTGAATGTGTTCCTTCAAATTCACATGTTGGAAACTTTAATCCCCAGTGGAACAGTACTGGGAGGTGCAGGCTGTTGACAGGTGTTTAGGTTATGAGACTGATAATGTCATTACAAAGGGGATTAATAAGGCAGGGCATGGTGGCTCACACATAAATCCCAGTACTTTGTGAGGCCACAGCAAGAGGACCGTTTCAGCCCAAAGACCCTGTCTGTACAAAAAAAAATTAAAAATATAAAAAATGAGATGCGGTAGTACATGCCTGTAAGTCCTAGCTACTTAGGAGGCTGAGATAGAAGGATCACCTAAACCTAGGAAATAGAGATTAAAGTGAGGTATAACATCACCACTACACTTCAGCCAGGACAACAGAGACTCTGAATCTCAATAAATAAATAAATAAATGGCTTGAGAGTTGGTCCCTTTTGCTTCCTGTCCCTCTGCCACAGGAGGACAGTTCCTCCTCTCCAGAGAATGCAGCATCAAGGTGCCATCTTGGAACCAAAGAGCAGCCCTCACCAGACAGATAAAAAACTGCCAGCACCTTGTACTTCCCAGCCTCCATGAGAAA
Organism: Loris lydekkerianus; assembly: GCA_963574355.1. Taxonomy (NCBI): domain Eukaryota; kingdom Metazoa; phylum Chordata; class Mammalia; order Primates; family Lorisidae; genus Loris; species Loris lydekkerianus. The sequence goes on along the minus strand of CAUYPK010012239.1, from coordinate 4,401 downwards.
TAAACTTATGTTCCTTATGGCATTTTATTATACTAGCAAAAGTGGACCAAGACAACCAACCACTGAAAATTTTCCTAGATTTTGTCCTATATGTGTAAAATGGATTTTATATCTGATCAAATGTAAAGAACTTAAAAACTCAAAAATCTTAAAGTTATGAGGGCTCAAGAGATCAGGACATATACAGTATGTCATTCAAAATGCATGACTAGTGATCCCAGTTGAATAACAGCAGAAGCCACATCAAAAAATAACTCCTCCAGACTTCCGGCAGTAGCAGCTTGAGTGGCAGCAGCAAGATGGGTCAGAGTCAGCGTGGTGGCCATGATCCTAGAGGTGGTAAAAAAGATGACAAGGAAAAGAAAAGTATGTGTCTCCCCTATCAACCAAAGTGGAGACAAAAAAAACTAAGGGATTAGATGCCGCTAGTAAACTGCCACTGGTGACACCTCTCACTGAATGCTAGTGAAGTGCTGAAGCTAGAATTAAAGACTATCTTCTCATAGAATTAGTAATCAAGCACAAATGAAACCTTTAGAAGAGACGCAAGAGGAAGGAAGGTCCAAAGTGGGTAATCTGAGGGTGACCCCAATGTCCATAGGAACCTTGGGAGAGATCACTGATGACAATCATGCCATGTGTCTACATCTCTGGGCTCAGAACACCACGTCAGCATTCTTTCATTTGTAGACAAGGATCTACTGTAACCAAGCTGCTTGGTTCTGCTCAACTGCAAGGTGATGGGGCGCTGATAGACAACAGATCCCCCAGTCACAATGATAAAGGTGGAAAGGTCCCCCAGGAGACCTACGCCAACATTGGGGGGCTGGACAACCAAGTGCAGGAAATTAAGAAACTGTGGAACTTCCTCTCACCCATCCTGAATATTATGAAGAGATGGGTATAAAGCCCCCTAACGGGGTCATTCTCTATGGTCCACCTGCCACAGGTAAAGCCTTGTTCACCAAAGCAGTAGCAAACCAAACCTTGGACTCTTTCTTCTTCTTTTTTTTTTTTAAGAGACAGAGTCTCATTCTATCACCCTCAGGTAGAGTGCTGTGGCATCACAGCTCACAGCAACCTCCAGCTCTTGGGCTTAGGCACTTCTCTCGCCTCAGCCTCCCAAGTAGCTGGGACTACAGGCATCCGCCACAACACCCAGTTATTTTTTGTTGGGTTTGGCTGGGGCCGGATTTGAACCTGCCACCCTCGGTATATGGGGCTGGCGCCCTACTCACTGAGCCACAGGCACTGCCCTTGGACCCTTTCTTGAGAATAGCTGGCGCTGAACTCATTTAGAAGTACCCGGGTGATGGACCTGAACTTGTATGGGAATTGTTTCACATTACTGAGGAATATGCACCTTGCATCATGTTTATTGATGAAACTTACACCATTGGGTCAAAAAGATATGACTCGAGTTCTGGTGGTGAGAGACAAATTCAGCATAAAGCGTTGGAACTGCTGAATGAGTTAGATGAATGTGTTTCAGGGAAGATGTGAAAATTACTACGGCCACAAACTCAACAAAAACTTTGGATCCAGCACTTATAAGACCAGGTCACATTGACAGGAAGATGGAGTTCCCCTGCCCAGTGAAAAGCCTAAGAAGCACTTCACACAAGCAGGATGACCCTGGCTGTTGGTGACTTGATCATGGCTAAAGATGACCTCTCAGGTGCTGACATTAAGGCACTTTGTACAGAAGCTGGTCTGAGAGATGGCCTGAAGAGAACATACAATGAAAGTAACAAATGAAGACTCAAAAAAAAATCTAAAAAATAAGTTCCATATAAAAAAACAAGGCACCCCTGGGGGGCTTTCTCTCTCATGAACCATGGTTGCCATTAGGAAAATGAGAGTTTACCACCTCTAGGATCATGGCCACCACGCTGACTCTGACCCAAGAAGGATGAGGTTGGAGAAGCTGCCCAGAGGAATCCATGTTCCAGGTGACTGATATTAGCAAACACTCTCTGTGTCTTTTGGAGTATGATGTCCAACCTGCCCCATGGGTGGCCTTCGTCTGCTGGTTACAGTGCAGAACTCTGGTTCCCAATAAAGCAGGCTCTTTCATGGAAGAAAAAAAAACTCCTCCAAAACAAGCTTAACTAAACTCATTTTAAATTTTCAGGAGTTGAATAAGGAATAAATATGTGGGGCACAGATTTTAGAGCAGTGAAAATAGTCCATATGATACTATAAGTGTCATTATACACTTGTCCAAACCACAGAAAACTATACAAAACAAAACTAGCCCAGGCATGTGCAATGGGAAAAAGCCCTACCATCCTAAATGTTACCTCCACCAGCCTGGCAGACCAGCTGAATTGGCAACACTTGAGACTGGTCAGTAATGCTATAAAAGCTTGACCCAGCCCCAGATCAAGGAGATGGATTTGATGTTGCTTCTTTCTTGTTGCCAGGTGACTCCCAATAAAGCTTTCTTTTCTCAAAAGCCAGTGTCATAGTATTGGTGTGTATGCGTAACAGGCAGGGAGCCCATTGCTTAGTAACAAAAACTCTGTTCCATTTTCCTGTAAACCCCAAATGGTTCTAAAACAACTAAATTTTTTTATTTAAAAAATAGATTATCAAAATGTTTTTTAAAAAGAAAAGGAAAGGTTTTCAGAACATCACATAAATAAAGGAGGTGGTCTCTTATTTTGAACTTACAACCTTACCCAGAGAACCAAGTTTAGAATCATCAATCAAAACTTTGGAATACTATACAAAATTCAGTTTACTTTTTCCTGATTATGTAAAGTAACGTAAGAGTATTATCAAAAAAATAAAACAGAACCAATCATCTAACATTTTCTGAGCTATATTTTCTCCTCTAGGCATACAAAGTGGTATAAGAGTCATTACTTAAAACATTAATATAAGAAATATAAAAGCAAAATGAATGATTAAAGAAAGAAAAAGAAATGTCGACCTACAAATATCTGGTGAATGGTTAGAATGTTTGAAAAAGAAAATAAGAACTATAAGAGCTTTAAAGAAATATAAGAGTAATTTTGATCAAAGTATAAAATTTTAAGTGTTTCAAGTATGAGAAATAATATGCACATAGGAATACACTTAGAAATTGTGGGAGAATCTAGATAATATAATTTATAACACATTTACTGAAATAAATCAGTAAGGTTAGTAGTAGTATAAAAGTGTCATCTTGCTAAGTCACTGTTATCAGTCTGGCTTTAGTGTAAAAGAGAAAGCCAGGGTAGGAATGTTTAAAATTGAAATAGGCATCAAAAAAGAAACAAGTTTCCGTGAAGGTAATGAAAAAGGGATAAAAGTTATTACATTGTGAGAAAAACTGCTATATAGAAGGATCTGGTCTAGGGTAAGGGTAACAGAGAATAAAAAGATAAAAAGCTAAGCATTTTCTTTTGTTCAAGAAAAGAAAATGTTCTTAGAGACATATAAAGGATGGGAAAGTAATAATTTCAAATATTGGAGGAAAAATATCCAACTATACAACATGCTATCTATATTCAACATGGTCAAGTTTAGTCCTAGATTTATCCCAGTCATTATATGATAACCACTGCAGTACAACAGGTATGAAACGTCCAATCTACACATGGAACAGAGTCTTACACAGTCTAACACACTTGAAGAAACTCCAATTGTTTGGAAAGTATCAATTTTATTGGATTGTGCCTCTTTTGGTCTCTCCTTGGAGGCTACACGCCTTTCCACAAGTTCACTGCCTAGTAGCCCTTCCACCAAATAGGTTTTGAGATATAGAGAGTGAAGGGTGGAGTAGAAAAAAAAGAAACAAAAATTAAAATCTGTAAGAGCAAGTCCATATATTCAAAACACAGAAATAAACAAGAAATCCTGTCATGATTCATTTCAAGGATGGTATAACGATATATAATTTAATAAGACATTATCATAATCCATTAAATACAAAAGAATACAAAAAAACCCACATTTATAAATTTCAAAAAGAAATAACATAACTAGAAAGACACCCAAAACAAACCCAAGAACACAGAGTTCCTCAATTTGGTCTGAAAGCTCTATAAAGCTGAAAGAAATTGACCCAGAAAAAAGCTGAAAAGTATGTTTCTTATTGATAATAAAGAATATTATTTCAGTCTCCACTCTTCATACTGGTCACATCTTTATCTTTTTTTTTTTTTTCTTTTCATTTCTTTATTTTTTATTGTTGGGGATTCATTGAGGGTACAATAAACCAGGTTACACTGATTGCATTTTTTAGGTAAAGTTCCTCTTACAATCGTGTCTTGTGCCCAAAAGGTGTGGCACACACCAAAGCCCCACTACATCTTTATCTCTCAATCTCAACTATTTTTGAAATTAGACTTCTTTGTTGTTTTTTGTGCTCAATATAAAATCTGAAGCATCTTATCAAAATTACGTGAT
>CAUYPK010012238.1:0-35661 GCA_963574355.1 Loris lydekkerianus | reverse complement strand
CCTTCATGTGGGAAGGTTCCACCTGCTCACCCATCTTTCATGTGGGAAGGTTCCACCTGCTCACCCATCTTTCATGTGGGAAGGTTCCACCTGCTCACCCATCTTTCATGTGGGAAGGTTCCAACTGCTCACCTGCCCTTTTTGTGGGAAGGTTCTAGCTGCTCACCCACCCTTCATGTGGGAAGGTTTCACCTGCTCTTCCACACCTTCAGTCAATGTAGTCAGCTCACCCCTTATGTTGGGAACAAAAATATCACAGAAAAGATACATGGCCCATAGCACTAGAGGTTTAGGAGGACTGCCTAAAGTCGCATGTATTGGCACCACTGTGTTACAAAGTCCTGACTGGAATCCCCTCTTGGCCACAGCAACCAGGTGCTTATGGCTGACTCCAAATGTATGGCATTGGCTGTGCAGCACTAGTCTACCCCCAAGATGGTTAGGATGGTGCCCTGGGGTATGCCTTTGAACAAGGTCCAATAGTTTATAGTCTTTAAAGTTGCGAGTCTTCTTTATTTACAAGCTCGTTGGGTTCATTCTTTATTCCATGGCAGGATCATTTAGCGTCTATCTTTCTGCCACACCTGGGTATGGAGGGCATCATTTGGAATGTGGAGGTCCTAATTGGTTACATAAAAAAGGTGGTAATTATAGCTGCTGGAGTATCTCATTATTAAACAATGAAGTTGCTCTCTTGAGAAAGGCTGTGGTATAGAATTGTGTGGATTTAGACATTCTACAGCCTGTGGGGAATTTGACTGTCATGAAAACTGAGTGTTGTGTCTACAGCATTGACAAATCAGATAACATCACTAGGTTTATGGCTGATGTGAACACCCAAAAGACGAACTTTCAGATCTAATGCCTTCCCCTAAAAATTGGCTAAAGTGCTGGTTGGGATCTTGGGGGACCAGGTGGCAAAAGCTGTCATTCATTCTAGAAATTATAATCCTTTATCATGTTTAGTCCTGCTTTTGACTTCATTGCTGCTATGACATGTGTTTGCAATGGTGTCAATGCTGAACTAAAAAATCTAAATCATAGTTGTTCAGAAAATTGCATTCATTGAAAATGTGGCCATGTAGCCTGAATTAGGTCACAAAGTCACTTCCCTCCTGTTGCTATAAATTCAGCCTACACCTCATCAACTTTATTGTCTGCCGAATTCTCACTCCTGCCGCCCATGTGGGACATGACATTCTAGGAATGTGAAGTGGGACTAAGTTCCCAGAAACAAAAGAAGCCAGAACCATTTGAATTCATCTATGACACTTTCTTGGAAAGGTCTTGATGAAAAGAGGAAAGGTTAAATTAAGTAATTAATTCAAACCTATAAGCCATTGGCACTTTACATTATCCTGAGCTTTGAGAGTGATGTGGCCTTGACCAGGCCATGGGACTGCAACTTCTGCTTTTGGTCCCCTGATAATAATTAAGAAGACAGAGCAGCCAGGGATAAGGTCCCCTTGGGTTACTGTCCCTCCTCACAGAGTGATAAAGGGAGGGTCCTTGGAATGTCGGCAGCTAATTGTGTCACTGTGCTGTGTGCACGTGGTTTTGTGTAGAAAATGCTGCAATCCTGCTGGTGTTGCCCTGTCTCCGCCGCTGGGACCCTGACTCCATCTGACATCGCTCGTTTAGAGCCAGTGCTTTCCTAGATGGCCACCCTCAAGCTTCTCTGTACGTGATCATATTCTCTGAATCCCCTTACTCAAGGCCGGCACTCCCTCCGAGGGGCTACATCAGGCTCCTCCTGTGCCGCTTCCAACTTCTGGTGCTCCCGGCACTTCTGGGCTTGTGGCAGCATCTGTCTGAGTGTCCCCTGGCCTGTTCCTCTGTCTCTGCCCCTCTGTGTCTCAGCAAGATGCTGGGTTGAGGGTCCACTTGACTAATCCAGAACGATCTCATTTCAAGATCCTCACCTTAATTACATCAGCAAGGACCTTTCTTTATTCCAAATAAAGTCACATTCACAGGTTCCGGGGTGTGGGCTTCTCTTTTTAAAGGTCTTCTGACTCATTGCATACACCCATAGCCAGGGTATTTATAATTCGTTTCAATTAATTTCAGCCCTGTTCAGTGTTGTACTTTAATCCAGTTCAGCCGGTATTGATTTTACACCTGCTATGTACCAGGTCTGATGAGTTCCTGGGAGATGGACCTGGGCCCACCTCACCCGGTTCTCCCACTCTGATGAAGGTGGGCACGGCAGGGAGAGCCAGCGAGGGAGGGAGAAGGCAGGCAGCAAACTCCCCTGTGGGCCTGTGGGGGGGTCTCCAGAAGAGGTGACACAGGAGTACAGGGGTGGAGAAAGAGGAGGCTGTTCCTTAGGAAGTCAGGGGACAGCGTGTCAACAGCGCAATAGAGCCCCCCAGTCCAGCCAGCAGAGACGAGGGTCACAGGAGCTACGGACCCCAGGCTGCTGGTAGACAGGGCACTGCCGGGGCCTCAAGGGTCCCTGGCCACCCCACCACTCCTCACTGGAGCAGGGCTGTGACTGATGGCAGTCCTGGGGCCTCCTCTGGAGTATGAGGAATGTGGACTGATGCTGGCCTTTCTCCTCATAAAGAAGAAAAAGGGCCGCTCAGCCTGCAGCATCCTATTAATGAGGTTAACTGTGGTGTTGATTTGCTGGTGGCTTCTGTCTTTCTACTCCCCTCCCCCCAGACTTGTGATTCAGAAAAGGACAATCTGAGGAGAGAAGGGCAAAACCATAATATCCCTGCCTACCCTTGGGGGGCCCACATTCTGCTAGGAGCACTTTCCCTGTGTGTAAATCAGGTGCTTCCCTGGAGAGCCTAGTTTGTCACCCCCCATGCACAGACCCCCCCCACACACACACACTGAGGTGCCCTGCGCCTTCCTAGGGGGCCCCTCCTGGTGTCCGGTGTCCTGGGCAGGCCCAGGGCCTTGTCTGGCTGGAGCTGGGGAGGCGATCCTGAGACAGGTGTATGCTGTGATGCACAGCCCCACGGGGCCTTCTGCATCTGTAACGTGGGGATAAGGATTGATTTTACTCCACTGGGTGTTTTTAATTGGGGTACAATATATACTACATAAAATTTGCCATTTTAACCATTTTAAGTGTATGGCTCGTGGAAATTCATTTCATTCCACAGTGTTGTGTAACCATAACCTCTATTTCCAAAAACTTTCAAATCACTCTAAACAGAAACTCAGTGTGCATAAGGAAATAACTCCCCAAGACCCCCAGCCTCAGCCACTCTAACCCTAGTCTTCTTTCTGACTCTTTGAATTTACCTACGAGGCACCTCATGTGAGTGGAATTGTACACAATGACAGGCTTATTTCACTCAGCAGGATGTCTTCAAGGTTCACAGCGGAAGCAATGTCAGTCTCCTCCCCTCTTTTGCCCATCCGTCTGTACATGGAGACCTACGCCACCTTAGTCCGTGGTGCTGGGCAAGGGCTGCTGTGAGAACAGGTGCGCACGTGGCACGTGAGTACCTGCTTTCTGTTTTCTTGGGTATATGCCCAGTACTGGAACTGCTGGATCATGTGCTTAACTTTTTGCCAAACCACCCAGCTGCTTTCCACGGTGCTGTGCCAGGGGAGAATGGAACTGGTGTTGAGGGCAGTGCTCAGTGTGAGTAACAGCTACAACTATCTGTTTCACGGTCTGCAGGCTCCCATTGGTTGGGGGAAGCCGTGCTCCTACCCTAGAGCTCAAGGCCTAAAATCAAGCTCTAAAATGAAGTCTGCCTCCATCATAGAATGTCAGTTCATTCATTCATCATGAACAGTCAGTTCAGCCACGGGTCAGAGCAGCCACCCGGGGCCTCTTGCTGCCACATCCTGGTTCTACCATCTTGAGCCAATAACCTTCATGCCACCTACTTTCTTCTCTGTAAAATGGGGATAATGGTTCTTCTTCATAAGGTGTCAGAGAACTAAATGAGTTGTGCAGGTGAGTAATTTAAAATCTAAGTGTTGGAACTCTAAATTATTTTGAGCCTTAAAGAAATGTGAATGGGCAGCGCCTGTGGCTCAGTGAGTAGGGCGCCCGCCCCATATACCGAGGGTGGCAGGTTCAAACCCAGCCCCGGCCAAACTGCAATGAAAAAATAGCCGGGCGTTGTGGTGGGTGCCTGTAGTCCCAGCTGCTAGGGAGGCTGAGGCAGGAGAATAGCGGAAGCCCAAGAGCTGGAGGTTGCTGTGAGACCTGTGATGTCACGGCACTCAACTGAGGGCAATGAAGTGAGACTCTGTCTCTACAAAAAAAAAAAAAAAAAAAGAAATGTGAATGACGGGGCCTGCATCAGGACACAGGCAGCTGTAAGCTTTTGTTGCTCTGAATTAAGTCTTTTTCCTCACCTGCATTGTTTTGTAAAACCCTGCAGTGGTGAAGGGCTCCTTAACCACTCTCCTGACTTTCTCAGAATGACCTCAGGGCTGTCACGGTGCCTTAGATAGACTGTTAAATACACTCTTTCAAATCGAAAAGGAAATGAAAACCAGCTATGAAGAAAAGAAGATGCAGAGAAGAAAACAAAATTGTGATTAATTTGTTATAATTTGTAGACCAGCCTTGTATAGGAAATGTAATCCTGTTGAATTTCTCCATCTGCTTCCCGTGAGAAGTCTGATAATTAAGTTCACAAGCTCATCCTAGAAAAGTGCTGCATATCTCATTGGTCACTGTGATCTCCTTTGAATTACTCCCCTTGGGAAGCTACGCACCAGTGCCAGTGCCTAGTCCACCCTCCAAAGCAATTTTGGAACTCTTTTTTGTGGACTAAACATCAGAACTGTTGCCCTACGGCACACAAAAGCACAAACCAACAATAAACCCTGCTCAGTGAGCCCCTGCCACAGAGTCAACAGGAACACAGCTGTGAGACACTGACGTGCCGAGGGCATGACCCTTACTGAGTTGTTTGTATGTGCTGCCAATGGACAGGCAGGGTGGTAAGTTCACGGAGTTACTTGTCAGACCCCAAACCACAACAGCCCTGATGGCCATTCCAGAATAGGAGTTCCAAAATTGCTTTGAAGTGTGGACAAGGTGAGCAAGGATACCTGGAAAACATAAGGTCACGAGAACAGAAATCTTCTCAAGGAGACCCCAAGGATACACCTGCGGAGTCCTCAGGCATAAAAGCCTCAGGCGTAAAAGCCCGCAGCTCTGTAAAAGCTGGGGTCTGCTTCTCCAGACCTTGCCTCTCCTTCATTCAAACTGACCAGTGAGAAAGGTACCTGTGGGCTCGGCGCTTGTAGCACAGTGGTTACAGTGCCAGCCACATGCACTGAGGGTGGTGGGTTCGAACCTGGCCCTGGCCTGCTAAACAACAATGACGGCTGCAACAAAAAAATAGCCGGGTGTGGTGGCGGGCACCTATAATCCTAGCACTCTGGGAGGCCAAGGCGGGTTCAGATCAGCTTGAGCTCAGCGGTTAGAGATCAGCCTGAGCCAGAGTGAGACCCCACCTCTACAAAAAAAAAGCTGGGCATTGTGGCGGGCCCCTGTAGTCCCAGCTACTTGGGAGGCTGAGGCAAGAGAATGGCTTAGCCCAAGAGTTTGAGGTTGCTGTGAGCTCTGACAGCATGGCACTCTACCCAGGGTGACATAGCAAGACTCTGTCTTAAAAAAAAAGAAAGAAAAAGAAGAAGACTGAGCCAGTGGGGAGTGTGGCCATTCTGGACCATTCCTCTGGCTAAAATAAAGCCCCTCCTCTTTTTTTTTTTAATAACTTAAAAAAAAAATTTTCTGCCAGAGCCAGGTTTGAACCCACCACCTCCAGCATATGGGCCCTACTCCTTTGAGCCACAGGCGCCGACCAGCCCTTCTTCTTTTAAACACGGTGTTTGAGAACTCTTTCTCTCCACTGCACCTCGTCTTCCTGCAACAAGGCAGTGGCATCAGTACCTACATTCCCAAGGGGAGCACGGCAAATGTGATCACCATGATATTTAGCTAAGAGGTACATAGCACTTTTTCTAGGATGAGTTCCCGAACTTAAATTTTCAGACTTTTGTATATAAGCCAGAATTTTCCTTCTGGCTCTGGAGCACTATCTCCGTTTCTCTGGAGAGGTGCATTCTGGAGTGGCCATTCTCACCTCTTCATTTGAATAAACTTCCACATTGGAATCTGACTTTTGAATTATTTCTAGTTGTTGGAGCGCATCTTTGTGAATCACTACGTATGTGTGGTTAAATAAACAAACATGCAGGTTGCTGCCTCCAGAACTGGCTGCCCCACACTCAGAGCTCGTCCTTCTCTTGGGCCTTTACTGTTCCTGCATTGGAACCGTCCTCCATCTCCCCTCTCCCTGCCCCAGAAGGGGACAGGACTTCATTTATTCATGGCCAAGGACACTACGTTTCACAGCTCACAGAAGCTGAGCCCTTTGCACAGGCCTGGAGACCGACTGCCAATTTTATGGTTTAAAGACCTTAATTTATTGTCCAGACGTGGAGGTGGGAGGACCTGCTCATGGGGTATTGGGTTGGCAGATTCTTGGCCAAAGAATGACCAGAAACACCAAAAGCAAGGCAAGGGTGAAACAAAATTTATCAAGGAAGATAAAGGTAAGTTTGTGGAGCAAGAGCAAGATATGGTCACCTGGTCTCTGGGTAGGTTCTGGTGTGCTGTTTGATGGTATCTGGATTGAGCTGCCTTGTGGATTACACATCACCACTGAACCACTTGGATGGACAGGTAGTGACATGATAATTAGCCTTAGGTTACGTAAGTCACCTCCAAATCCTTTTGCCTGGCCTCTAGGGATTCCTTCCTTCCTTTCTTTCTTTTTCTTTCTTTCTTTTTTTTGGCTGGGGCTGGATTTGAACCCACCACTTCTGGTATATGGGGCTGGCGCCCTATTCCTTTGAGCCACAGGCACCACCTGTTTTCCCTGCTTTCTTTTACAGATTATCAGGGGGTCCTTCTCCTCCTGCCTTCTCCTCCCAGGTGTGACTATTGCTCAGGGCAGGATTAAGGTGGGGCGTTGAGGCAGCACCAAGGCAAGGCACCCACTTTCATCCTAGGAGAGTCTCTGAGGTCACTTGCTATCTACCTAAAGAAACACAGAGCTTATGGTAGGGGAGAGACCCCAGCCTCAGCCTGCTGCCCCACCATGCAAAATTCACACACACCATCCTCCAAGAGTGTGGGTGTCCTATCCACACACCTCAGAGGTCTGAACCTGGGATCTCTGTACAGTTGTCAGCTGCTTCATGATGGTCTTTGCAGGCCTCAGCCCACTGCCCTCCTGCCCCCCAGCATAAAGAGTCAAAGGGCAGGAGTTCAAAACCCACTTTCACCACTTGCAGCTGTGTGACCTTGGTCAGGTTTCTTAGCTTCTCTGAACAGTTTTCCTCTTCCTTAAAATGGGAATAACCATACTTTCTTTCTACAGGGCGGCACCTGTGGCTCAAAGGAGTAGGGTGCCAGCCCCATATGCCAGAGGTGGCTGGTTCAAACCCAGGCCTGGCTAAAAGCTGCAAACAAAACAGAACAGAACATACTTTCTGAAAAGGGGCACTGAAGGGATCTAGTGAGCTCAAGAGGAAGCAAGGTGCTCATTCTTGCTCTGGAAATTGCTCCCCTTCTTAGATTTCTCACTTCACCTGCAATGATCACCTCTGCCTGGGACTGCCGAGTGGTGTGGCAACAGCTCGAGGTCACTACTGAAATAATTGAACGAAACAAGTAGGAGTTTTAGCAAGAAAGAGAGTTTGTTTTAATGACACATAAGGCAGGCTGGGCCCCCTCTAGAGACTTGTAGACATCACGGAGAGTGCAGGCTTGGATGTTATACACACCTTTTGAGGGGTACCAGGGTAGAAGCTTCCCAGAGTTCTAATCGGGCTATTTCCCAAACAACCCAAGTCAGTCTGAGCACATCTGTCTGTCCATGTCAGAAAGACTGGGATGCTGATTAGCCTCCATCTTAAAGCAACCCACCTGCAAGGGCTCCATCAGCCCCCCTCCCACAATAGCCCAGGTCAGCCCGACCCAGACCAGTCCAAAATAGCCTAATGCCTTGGCCACTCTTGCCCCCACCCCCACTGGTATCTAACTAACTGCCTAACCTGATAGGACCATTGCTAATTTTGAAAGAGCTGTGCACATTGTCAAAACTGCAAAGGAGTCTCTGTGTAGGTCCAGCTGCTCGTCACACCAGTTATTGAGACAATGAGGACTGCCAAAATCATGTTGGGAGAAGCTGCCTCGGATCTGTCTCCCCAACTCATGGGAATCGTGGGCTTTTAAAGGAGGGTCCCTGTGCCTGGGGCAGACCGTGGTGCCGGCTAACAAGGAGCCACATGCACGGGGTGGGCGGTGGGGGTGTGGAGGGTGAAGGCAGTTTGGGGGGGCGGGGAGTCTCAGTGTCAGGAAATCTGCCCAGGGCCCTTCAGAAGCACAGCTGCTTTGCCTGGTGGAAAATCAACCATTTCCGGGAAACAACTCAAAATGTCAAGTAGTTAGTTAAGAGAGAGATGATCAGGAAAAAAAAAATAAAAATTAAAAAATTAAAAATATATATATATGTCATTGAAATTAGTTCCTGGAGCCGGTTCTATGTGCAGCTCCTCACAAACATGGTCCCCGTTCAGGAGTCAGCCAGCGTTAGCTCCTATCCTCTGCAGGACCCAGCACATGAGAGTGACCCGGGAAATGCTCTGTCACCAAGAGTTTCACGCCTTGTCAACACACGCCCTTCCTACATATGGTTGTCAGAATTCTTCGATATGCAGTGAATGTTTATCTTCAGACTTGCTTTTTGCTGAGAAATCCCCCACCCACCCTGTGTGTCCACCATACCTCTGGGGAAATGGGCAGCAGAGCGAGGGCTGCTGGGACTGAGGGCTGGATCTTGGCTATGACCACAACCGAGGCCTCACACGTGGAGGCCAGGCAGGTGGGGCAGTGACATGAGTCGGGTGGGGCTGTGGCATGAGAACCCACTCCACCTTGGGAGCGAGGGGAAACTTGTCCCTTTCCCCAAAAGTTCACTGAAAGATCAACCCTCAATGAAGGCAGATTAATAAGGAAAAGGTTTATTGACCAATCCCACACACCTGGGGGTGTGTGTGTGGGAACCACATAGTAATGACCCAATTTCCAATGAAGTTCAGGTATTTTGGGGGGTGTCGGGAGTGTGGCACACGTAATTCTGTTTAGGTGTGACAAATGGTGCTAAGGAGGGGATGGAGGAGACATACTGACTTGTAAATGATTCTCTCTCTCTTTTTTTTTTTTTTTTTGCAGTTTTTGGCCGGGGCTGGGCTTGAACCTACCACCTCCAGCATATGGGGCTGGCGCCCTACTCCTTTGAGCCACAGGCACCACCTGTGAATGATTCTCTTTGCAAACTAAATTAACCTGGGAGACAGTATTGTGTTTAAGATATTTTGGGCCAGGTCTGTGCGCGTTCTTGAGCTTCTCACAATATAGTGACAACAGTGAGAGGAAAGGCTGTCAGGGGCCCCTTATCATCTTTTGAGTAGGGTGGTCTGGTTTATGGACTGGGGGGAAGGCCCCTCCCAATGCTTTCTGATCTCAAATGGTCTTTCATTCAAAATATTCTTTACACCCAGAACTTATATTTTAGGGTGAAATTTCCAAAGCTCCTTCACACCCAAGCTCCAGCATGATGACATCTGAGACCTGGGCTCAAATGCCAATGACACCTCAGATGAACTGTTACGGGGTTGAATAGTGGCCCCTAAAAAGATGGTCCGTGTCCCAATCCTCGGTACCTGTCGGTGGTATCTCACTGGCAATAGAGTTTCTGCAGATGTTATTCAATTGAAGATACAATGTTGAAGGTAAGAATCTCCAGATGAGACCATCCTGGATGACCAGGTGGGTCTCAAATACAATGACAAGTGTCTTTGGAGGAGAAAGGCACAGAGAGATTTGAGACAGAGAGAAGGCCGTGTATGGATGGAGGCCGAGACTGGAGTGATGTGGCCACAGGCCAGAGCAGCTCAGGACAGCAACAGTGACCCTAGGCTGGAAGAGGCGAGGAGGAATTCTCTCCCACAGCCTCCAAGGAAGGTTGTCAGGCTGACACTCCGATTTTGGACTTCTGGTCTTTGCAACGACAAGAGAATAATTCTCTGTTGTTTTAATCCCTCCAGCTTGTGCAATCTTTTATGGCAGCCAACCCTTTGCTACGGCAGAGACTAATGCACGAGCGCTGTGATTCTGAGTGAGTACCCATATGTCGTAAGTTTCAGTTTCCTCACTTGTAAAGAACACCTAACGCATTCAATTCTTTTAACGATGTCCTGAAAGATTTAGGTTGAACAATACAGAAGTGCCATGTTGTCAGTCGGAATGATGGGATGCCGGCAGAGGCATCGGGGCCAACCTACGGGAAGGGTTGGGAAGAGAGGTGGCAGGGCCAGTGAGTGCTCGGCTGGGCCCAGGAGGGGCCTCTGCTGGTGCTACGGGGCATTGGCCTTGGGTCCTGGGGATAGGCAGGGCTCACCTGGAAGGCAATGGGCTGTGGGGGGCCTAGGGGTACCCCCTAGAGCAGCGGTTCTCAACCTGTGGGTCCCCTTTCACAGGGGTTGCCTAAGACCATCCTGCATATCAGATATTTACATTACAATTTATAATAGTAGCAAAATTACAATTATGAAATAGCAACAAAAATAATTTTATGGTTGGGGGTCACCACAACATGAGGAATTGTATTAAAGGGTCGTGGCATTAGGAAGGTTGAGAACCACTGCTCTAGAGAATAGTGAGGACAGTGAAGGGGGAGGGGGAGGAGAGGTGGCCTCAGGATGGGCTAGGCAGGGCCAGAGAGCCTTCCTGGTGGGGGTTGCAGGGTGATGCTTGCACCTACTGAACGCAGAGCTTCCTATGCCACCAGAGGCGTTCTCCCCACCCTCACAACTGTGCTCTTGCTGGGACCATCACACCTAGGGTTTCCATGTTTTTAGGTCCTATAAATGTGACACTTTAATGTCCTGCCCCCACACCTAGCTGAATGGGCCTTGTTCTGGGAACTGGGTGAGGTGCCGGAGTCACCTGGAATATCCTCCTGCCTCCCTCCTCACCTCGTCACTCCTCAGAGGAACCCTCCTCCTGGTGGGTGCCCCATCCCCTAGGTGGGGCCTTAATCCTTGTGGTCCAAGATGGTGTCTACAAAACAGAAATCAGGACAAAGGGAGGGACGAGAAGACAGGGGCACCTCTGGCCCTTTCAGAAGATCCCTAGAAACTACCACACAATTCTCTTCCCTCTTGTGAGAACATAGTTATAGGGACACACCTAGCTGCAAGGGAAGCAGGGCAATGGTGGGTTTTTTTGTTTGTTTTGTTTTTTGCATTTTTTGGCTGGGGCTGGGTTTGAACCCATCACCTCCGGCATATGGGGCTGGCGCCCTACTCCTTTGAGCCACAGGTGCCGCCCGGCAATGGGGTTTTTATTCTGAGCAGATATGTGCTGGAGGAAATGTTTATTCCATGAAAGAAGGGGAGAAAGAGTATGGGGGATAACCCACATTCTTGCCACACTTCACCCATCTGAGCCAATCTCAGGAACGTGTTCAGCTTCAAGGAACAGAAATCCTGCTCCAAGGGGACCTAAGCAAACAGGCCTTCACTTTTTCACAGAGCAAGAAGTGAAAAAGTTGCTGGTATAGTGCAGACAGTTCAAAAATGACCAGACCTTTCAGGGCTGATTTCCATCCTCAGACTTGTGGCCTCACAGATACAAGGTGGCTCTGGCTCCAAATGTCACCTTTGCACTTAAGGCAGGAAGAAAGATGAAAAGAGTATCACCAGGGCGGCACCTGTGGCTCAAAGGAGCAGGGTGCCAGCCCCATATGCCAGAGGTGGTGGGTTCAAACCCGGCCTCAGCTAAAAACTGCAAAAAAAAAAAAAAAAGAAAGAAAGAAAGAAAGAAAGAGAATAAGAAAAGAGTATCACCAGGCTTGTATGCCTCCCTTTAACAGGAAAACAAAAGGTTTACCATAAACACCCCCAGCAGACTTACAAATATTGCCTGTCAGCCAGGATGGGGTCTCATGGAATCCTCTCTGCAAGGGAAGCTGGGAAATCAGGTATTTACCTTTCAAGCCTCTATATTAGCTGGTAGATGAGAAGTATTATATCCTCCGAACACTGATTCCATTTCTGGGAATGCCTTTGTCAATAGTATTTATCAAAGATGTGCACAGAGCCTTGTACATGCCTATGGCAGTGTTACTTTTCACTGTGAAAAATTATAAACGTCCTAAATGCTTAACATGCTTTGTTGGGCCCCAATCCCTGAGCCACTGACTCGGCGTCTGGCCCTGGCACCTTTACCTGGAAGGCAGAAGAAAATGTAATTCACCCATTAGGATGATGGTGGGGACAGAGGTGAGAAATAGCTCACAGGTGGTGCTCAGTCGGTGGTCTCTGCTTCCTCCACCACCCGACCCGTCTTTCACCAACCAAGAACGTGGGGAACTCACCAGTGGCAATGTGTTCCATGCAGCTTGTTAGAAGGGTGCCTCTTATATTTTTTAATTTTTTTTGAGACAAGGTCTCACTTTGTCACCCCGGATAGACTGCTGTGGCATCATAGCTCACAGCAACCTCAAATTCTTGGGCTCAAGCAATCCCCTTCCTTCAGCCTCCCAAGTAGCCAGAGGCACTTGCCACAATGCCTGGCTATTTTTTTAGACGGGGTGTCACTCTTGCTCAGGCTGATCTTGAACTTAAGAGCCTTGACCTCCCAGAGTGCTAGGATTACAGGCATGAGCCACCCCACCCAGCCTTGAAAGGTATATCTTTGATCTTTAAGATCAAGAAAGAGTGAAACTTCACTCTCCACCTTTCCGTACCATGGAGTGATGGGGTGGGGATAGCACTGGCTTTAAAGCAAGTTGTTCTGGGTTCAAATGGGTGGTAAGAGGACTTCATGCTCTGCTATCCTGCAGAAGTGACACTCAGCTTTTTCATCTGCTAATGGGCTGTCAGTCCTGACCTGCAGGCTGCTGATAACTTATACACACACACACACACACACACACACACACACGTGCGCGAGTGCGCGTGTGCACACATGGTCCTAGCACAGTGTCTGGAACCTCGTAAACCCAAAACCCATGCTGATTCTCCCACTCCTGGCAGATGGAGAAGCTCACTTTTTCCCTGCCATGGGGACAGTAGCAGGGAGAACACGGTAACAGGCTAAGGGTTTCCGTTCCAGCTAAAAGTTTCTCTGGCCTGAGGCACCTGGGGCTCCCAGTTCAAAGGTGACCTAATTATTAATGAATGCTCCAGAGAGGAAAGCTGAGACATAGTTCACCCTGGAGTGGATCCAGAAGGAGCAGATAATGGGACAATAAAGTTAATCTTGTAGAAAAATACAATTAGCTGTATCATTTGTCAATCTCATCTTCGGCGCAGGGCAGAGCAGGGAGAGATGGAGCCCGAGCCGTTTGCAGTTCAGCTTCCCACTTCATGTGGATGGAAGCGTCTTTTGCTGGGAAAACATTTTCATTTCACATTTAAGGGTCATCGTTGGAGGCTTAAAAACAATTCTCAGAAGCCAAGATGATGCAGGCAACAAAAAGAGTGGCTTGGCCCTTGTGCTGTCTGCTTCACCTCTTCAGTGCAGTCGAAATGCCATTTGTGGGGGACAGGTGGGAAATGGGGGGTAAACGAGTCCCCCCTTTCTGCCCTTCCAAAGCTTCTAGACCAGACAGGAGGACAGAGCAAGTACAGGAACCTGGAGACGGATCCACTCAGCTCCTCTTCCCAGCTCTGCAACCTTGAGCTAGTCCTTGATCCCTCTGACCCTCAGTTACCTACAGGCAACATGCAGGATGGGGCGAGGTGGTTCCCTCCAGCCCCAGCTGGGAGAGGACCGACTCAGGCAGGTCTGCGGTGGGTCTGAGAACCGGTATCTCTAACAAGTGCCCGGCTACGGCCAGTGCCGCTGGTGCCAAGGCCACAATTTGAGAACCACATCTCAACTCTAAAATGCAGGTTTATGATCCTAAAACCCCAACAGAGGGACTCCTCTTAAGAGAAGAGGCACCATGCCCTGGACAGGGCTCTGGGCAAGCAGCTGGCCCTAACCCGGCCTTGTCCTGAGAAGACGCCAGGAGTGGCCTGCAGCTTCAAGCGGGTCCCAGGCTCACTCACACTACCCGGCTTTCATCCCAGAAATTCACACTCACACAATGCTTTGAACACTCTCTACAGTGCACGTGATGTCCACATATGAAATATATAAAGTGTAAAGGGTGAAGTCTAACAGAGCCTCTAGGTTAGCTTCCTAGGGCTGTCATAAACTTAAGCTTACGATAACTGAAATCTGTTGCCCTGCAGTTCCAGAGGGCTGTGGAGGTGTCAGCAGGGCCATGCTCCCTCTGCAGGCTCTGGGGCGCCGGTTCCCAGCCTGGTTCCTGGTTTCTGGCAGCCCCCAGCAACCTGCATGTTCCTGGGCCGTGGGTCGCTGCTCCAATCTCTGGCTCTCATCACCTGTCCTTCTCAGCGTGTGCCCTAGGACACCAGTTACTGTATTTAGGGCCCACCCTAAATGCAGGATGATCTCATCCGAGGTCTTTCCTTTTTTTTTTTTTTGCAGTTTTTGGCCGGGGCTGGTTTTGAACCTGCCACCTCTGGCGTATGGGGCCGGTGCCCTCCTCCTTTGAGCCTACTCCTTTGAGTCTTTTATATCCTCTAAGACCTGACTTCTAAATACAGGCTCATTCTGAGGTTGTATTCAACCCACAGCAGCCCTTATCCTCTTTCTAGCTCTCACTCCAGTAGGTCTGGCAATATGAATTCTCTCCTCACAGCAGATTAGAAGCAGCAAATTGGAGAGGGTGAGGAGGTGAGTGGTGAGGATCGTGGCTGATGCCCCGGACGGGGACAGTAAGCACAGAGGCACAGACCCAAGGGCTATTAAGCCCAGCAGCCTGGGGACATCGGGTGAGAGACCCCAGCCCTCTGCCCCTGGCCCAGCCCCACAGCAAACGGGCTTAATGCTGAGCTGATTCTTTAGGAAGAGGTTAAATTCTTTCCAGTATCCTCTGTTTCGGAAGGCAGGACAAGGGGCCTTGCATTTTAGAATGACTGGTCCAAAATGAGAAAAATTAGACCTAAAGGGATTGAAATGCAATCTCTGGAAAGCCCTCTTGTGAGGAACTCCTCCCCCCACCCGGGCTAGGCCAGAGAGAAGACAGGAAAAATAGGTTACAAATGAGGGATATTAAAAGCAATCACACCACCGTTAGAAGTCGCACGACAGCTCAGGGTCTGAGTGTCAGCGCATGCTGATTTCACTGCACTGTGACCACTAAAACCCCAGCCACACCTGCATGGACGGGGACATTATAGCTAGAAAAGCCCCATTAGGTCACCTCCCGGCTGCCTGCAATGCAGCTCAGCCTTGGCTGTGTAATCTCCCACACACTCCAGGGGGCCTGTGAATTTTAGACACTCTCTTGGGGACTTGGCTCCACAAAGCATGAAATGAATTGCATTCATCCATCTGTGGGCTTTTAAAAAATTCAATAATTAATTCGAGCGTACGGTGATATTACTGCTATTAGAATGCAGCCTTTCTGTGGTTCTTTGCTTTGGCAAACTGCTTTTAAAATCATTTACCAGCTAAATAATGTAATAGGAGTTATTGCTACAAGCTAGCAACCTGGTCCAGCTGGTGCTGGGGGACATTGGAACGCCTGTGACAAGAGCAAGGGAAGGGTTGCATGAACGTCATCACGTGCCATGACCTGCTTGACCTCAATGTGCCCTCGCACACTTTGGCTCTGATCTAAGGGTCTTTCTCATCATGGTGACAATGAACACAATGAGAGGGGGACTTCTGAGCTGGAGGAGAACTCAATGATCATTTTAGCCCCTCTCTCTCGTTCTGTGGAAGGGGAAACTGAGGCAGAAGGGCCTGTTCTGCCTAAGGCCACCGGACTGGCCAAGGAGGAAGGAGAAAAGACTGGCGCAGACTGGGGGCCAGACGGGATATTCAGGGTTAGGGGTCCCCCTGCCCTCTTGACTCCAGTCAAGAAGCATAGCTGGGTATCCAGGACCTGCCTCTCTGCCTGGGCGTCTCCCGTCCACTGCATTCTTGAAGGGTCTGGCTTTCTCTCTTCCATCAATATCTCCCCAGCATAGCCTGGACAGGCGTCCATCTTCCACGCCTCGGAGCCTTGTCTGAGAGGTGGGACTTTGACAGAACCACCCTGGAAAGTGGACTGAGGGCCGAGAGGAGCACTTTCACCTATGTGCACTGTGTGTGTTACCGTGCATTAACTTTTGTTATTAACATGGTCATCTCAACCTATTATTATTATTTTTAGAGACAGAGTCTCACTTTATTGCCCTCGGTATAGTGCCATGACATCACAACTCACAGCAACCTCCAGCTCTTGGGCTTACATGATTCTCTTGCCTCAGCTTCCCAAGTAGCTGGAACTACAGGTGTGAGCCACCACAACTGGCTACTTTTAAAATTTTTTTGTAGAGACAACGTCTCTTTCGTAGAGACCACGTCTCTTTCGTAGAGACCAGGCTGGTCTCAAACTGCTGGCCTTAAGTAATCCTCCTGCCTCAGCCTCCCACAGTGTTGGAGTTACAGGTGTGAGCCATCGTGACCAGCTCCACTTCTCCCTGCTGACCCAAATATAAAGTGGGGGTGTGGAACTAGAGGATTACTCAACCTCTGGAAAACCCTTGACCCTGAGGAAGTTTTTCACTCAATCTGCACGCCCCCCACAAGACTCTGTAGAGTTTTATGTTCTAAACTTGACACCCCTCAAGAGATATCTTGGATGTGCTGTCATCGAGCTTCCTCCCCGGCTGTCCTATGTTTGGGGTGCTGCCTGCCCTGCTCCCCCGTCCCTCATCAGTGATGGAGAAATTCAGGGTGACTAGCTATCCTTTCAGATTCCTTCCAGATTGACAGGGAGAATGTCCTTGTCCTAAATACTTCTCTACTCTAATGGCCTTGATTTTAAGGTGGGATAGGTTTGCACATTTGAAAACAGACTCGTGAAGGCGGGTGGTAGGGATTTGGAGCTCCCAGCATTTTGGAGGTGATTATCTAACCGGGAAGAAATCAAATTCTGCTGACTCTGGGGCCGTGGATCACCCAAAACTGCAGTGC
This sequence comes from Loris lydekkerianus, assembly GCA_963574355.1. NCBI lineage: Eukaryota > Metazoa > Chordata > Mammalia > Primates > Lorisidae > Loris > Loris lydekkerianus. The sequence continues at coordinate 18,548 of CAUYPK010012238.1, read as the reverse complement.
TCTGATCTTGAATCCAGAAATGGGAATCAAGTGAGGAGCATTTTTGAAATCGTCTTTTCTTACATACCGAATCTTGGAGCTGAAAGAAAGAAAACCTATGTGATCATTCCTGTCACTTTACAGATGAGGAAACTGAGGTCCACAGAGAGCCACTCCTACTGCCCCAAGGTCAAGAGCTTCACAGTCAAAGGAAAATGGATCTTAGAAACAGGTGAGGATAATGTGCATGATGCAACGGTACATTTCAAAACTATTAAGAAATGAGTATAGTTGTGATGGATGTGTTATTTAGTTCAATGTAAGCATTTCACATTGTATATCGAAGCAGTACCCTGAACCCCATAAATGCATCAATGTACAAAGTTACAATTTAATAGCAAATAATTAATTAAAAAAAAAGAAATAGGTGAGGAAAATGATGCATTGCTGAGGGGTTCCTGAGCGTAAGGCAAAGCCTCAGCAAGGATGACAGACAACTCTCCCCCAACACCCAAAGCAAAGCACAGGCACATAGTTGTGTCCAAACATACAGGGATCATCTAACGACCCACAAAGTCACTCTCAGCCCCACAACAGCCTTCACTCTGGTTCTATGGGTATCAGCAAAGACACAAGTAGGTCGTCCAGCCCTGACCATCTACTGAGCACATGTGTCCAAGGTAAATAAAATACTGGAGACCATTAGAAATTGTACTTGTGACTTCATTTATACATCACGTATTTTAAATATTAATGTTTGGAGTTTTCCAGAAATGAGCATTTTGCAGTAAGGTTGAATCAAGGGGAGAACACCACAGTGGTGCCATGGGCAACCCAGCCTTCAGTTTGAATGAGACCGTGCATTTTTCTGCCACACACCTGAAGTTGACTTTACACATGTGATGTTTAAATGTCTGAACTTACTGTAAGTGTAAAATTAGTGGTGCCTACTTGCACTCCACTGAACAAACATTTCTTGCTTATTTAGTGTACATGGCCCCTGTTCTCAATGTGGAGGATATCTAAAGTAGGAATGAAAGATTAAGGTGCCCTGCTTAGATTTGCTTATGATCTAGGTAGAGATGTAAATACCCAGACCCCAGGAGAAAGTCGCAGAGAAAGGCCAGGCTTCAAAGAGGAGGAGACATTGGGTCTGGGCTTTGGAGGATGAGTATGAGTTTGCCAAATAGACAAGGGGTGGGGGAAGGCGTTTTGGGTAAAGCAGTCGTCATCTGCAAAGGGCTGAAGGTAGGTGCTTGGGGAATGAGAAGAGGCAGGGAGACTCCACTCAGCTGGGCTGATTCATCATATTGCAAATGGATGTTCCCCTGTGCAGAGAGATCCAGGGTCTAATTTCTCTTCTGGGTCTGTGTCGCTGTGCCAATTGACTCAGAAGCAGACCAGAGAAACTTAAAATCGTCAGAAATGAGGATGTGTCTAGAACAGCTCCATAGGGAGTAGATTAGCAGGTGGCAAGGGCTGGGGAGGCAAGAATGGGGAGTGACTGTCTTTGGGTACAGGGTTTTTTTATGGGGTGATAAAAATGTAGAATTAGTGGTGAGGGTTGCACAACCTTCTGAGTATCCAAAAAACCATGAAGTGTGCACTAAAGTGGTGATGGTGTCACGTGAATTATATCTCAGTTTTAATAAGGATGTTTGAATGAAGCATGCCTTGATCAACATGGCCAGCTACAGAAACACAGGGCGGAACCTAAGCTGATCTCTGCAGCTGCCACCAAATCTCCATGGGCTGATGGCCCTCGGTGGCCACTCACCCAGCTCAGACTCACCTGTGCAGGGAATCAGGCTGGTTGTGAGGGAGCCTGACTTGAGCCTGCAGCCTGTCGCAGCTCTTGGGGGAGCTCTGTGGCCTGGGACTAGTTATTTGACTTCTTTGTGCTACAAAGAGGTTCATCATACTCTGGGGAATAGCAGAACCTTAGTCACTCTGAGCGCTAACAATACAACCATGAAAAGTGTTGATCACCTTACTCTGACTCCAGTATGGATACTCAGAATAGAGACCAGAGGGGTGCAGAATGAATGGTAAAATCAATAATCATCATTCAAACAGGCCCAGCTTAAAAATACATATAATAATAGCACATTTGACTATTTCAACCCCACTATGATGAAGGTATTATTTATGTTCTGCATTTCGTAGATGGGAAAATGGAGACACAGAAATGTCAAGCACTTTGCCCAAAGTCACACGGATAAGAGGGAGAGAGGATTGAAAATCAGGCCATGGGTGGGGTGGGGGGCGCCTGTAGTCCCAGCTACTTGGGAGGCTGAGGCAGGAGGATCATTTGAACCTAGGAGTTTGGGGTTGCAGTGAGCTGTGATGATGCCACTGCACTCTACCCAGGGTGACAGAGTGAAACCCTGTCTCAAAAAACAAAAAAAAAGATCAGGTACAGTGGCTCACATGTGTAATCCTGGCACTCTGAGAGGCCAAGGCAGGAGGATTCCTTGAGCTCAAGAGTTCGAGGCCAGCCTTAGCAAAGTGAGACCCCATCCATACCCAAAATAGAAAAGTGAGCTGGGCATTGTGTGTGTGGGGGGGGTTGCCTGTAGTCCCAGCTACTTGGGAGGCTAAGGCAGGAGGATCACTTGAGCCAAAGAGTTCAAAGTTGCTGTGAGCTACGATGCCACAGCACTCAACCTAAGGCATCAGTGAGACTCTGTTTCAAACAAACAAACAAGAAAAACAAACCAAAATCCAAAATCAGGCCATGGCTTAGCCACTGCATCACATTGCCTTTTTCTAAGATAGCCTGGACTTCCACCCATGGGACAAGGGAAGTCCCTAAAAGGCTTGGACTTTGAAATGTCAGGGTTGGGCTTGAGTGTCACCAAGCAATATATGGTTGCCCTGTGGAGGGGAGACAGGGGCTGGAATTACTTCACTTGTCCAAGCAGTGATGGGTCTGCTCCTGGGGTTAGTAGCCCCCAAAAAGTCATTTAGAAAAATAAATACCAGTCAAAAATCCTTAGTGGCACTTCAAACTGTTGTGTTAGAGCGAGACGTGGGTCCAGCAGGGAGGCTCAGACCTGTTGATGTCACGTGTTCTTCACTGTACAAATACCTGACATATTTGTATCCACAACCATCACCAAGCTTCAGCCTCCCCGTTTATGTTCCTGTGACCTCTTCAACCTAATCTCTGAAGCTTCCCTGTGAATTACTTGGGTTCCCCAAATCACCACATGATTGCAGGTTTAGGGCTTGCAGTGAACTGACTGGTGGCTCCAAAAGATGTGGCCACACCCTAATATCAGCAGCCTGTGCCATTATCTTAGAAGGTGGAAGAGTGGAGACTCTCTCATATGGCGTACATGATCGAGTTAAAGATTTTGTGAAGGGGACTTTGTCCTGGATTATCCAAGTACACCCCGTAATCCCATGACCAGCGTCCTTATAAGAGGCGCGGAGGGAGCGAGACATGCAGAGGAGGAGGCCATGTGATTGGCATGATGTGGTGGCAGAGACCAGCCACAGGCCAAGGAACGCCTGGGGCAGCCAGAGTGGAGAGGAAGGAGCAGGCTCGGCCTACACGCTGTAGAGGAACTGAGGCCCTGCGACACCCTGGCTTGGGACTCTGGCCCCCAGAACCAACAGAGACCACATTTCTGTTGCTGTAATCTGCTCAGTTTGTGGTGATTCCCTCCAGCAGTGACAGGCAGTGGACACACTGCCTTGACATCTGACCCTCACCCCCACCCCTAAAGGCCTTCCCTGCACACCCCTTGCTCTGGCCTCCCTGGGAAGTGGGCCCTCTATCCACAGCCTCCTGATGGCCCTCTGCTGCAGCACAGGCGGCCTGGACCCCCTCCCCGGGGCCCACTGCTCTGCCCGCAGACTGGCCATTTTATTTCCCTTGTTCCAGAAACTCCTTGCGGGCAGGCAGTTGTGCCTGGAGGCTTCCGTGTGGCCAGTGCCCTCCTGTGCCTTTCACGGGCCCAGAGGTAATGCACAAAAGGAGGAAAGGCCTCAGAATGAGCACCAGAGAGCAGCAGAAACAAGGACAGCCCACACCCCCTTGCCTCTTCATCCACCTCTCTTGAAGTTGGTGGAGTCTTCAAGAGAAAGGGAGAGGCCTTGCTCCTCCCTGTGTGGGAGCCTGACTGCACTGTGCCTGTGTGTTGGGTTCTGTGATATGCTTGGATCTGAGACAGTGAAAAGCCATTCCCTTGCTGAAGCCCAGGGTTTCTCTTCACCCTTCCTGAGTCACCTGCTCTGCTGCCTGGGTAGACTGCTAACTGCTCCAGTTTGCCTGCGGCAGGAAGGCATCCAAGTGCCAGGGAGAAGCCTCCGGTGGTTCCTGAAGCCCGTGACAGGGGCTAGAACCTGAGAGGCTGACCCAGGGTGGCCAAGAGCGCAGGCCCTGGCCAGGCTGACCTGCTGTCAAAGGCAGCTTAGACCGTGCTGGAGACCTGGGTGAGTGAAGCTGAGCCTATTAGGTCACTTCTCTAAAGGGGCTCGCTCTCCTGGGGATTTTGAAATCAGGGCACTCATGGCCAATTCCTAGAGTGGGCCTGGGGCTGGCTTGAGGCGCTGCCTCTCTCGGTTCAGGCCGGGGATTCTCGCCTGATGCTCAGTTGCCTGATGGAAAACGCCTGGCCTCGGACCCTCGGCAGGGCAAAGGGGACATCTGCGCAAAGGGTGTGACAGTAACGACTTCGGAGGACGCCTCCTCTGCCCCGCAGGGCTCAGCGCCGGGTCCTCCTGCCCACGCCCATCCGGCCTGTTCCTTACACCCCACAGTCTTCCGCACGGTGAGTTCTGCAGCCAGGGCGGCTTGGAGGCCGCAACGCCATCTGGGCAGCTGCGACAGTGGCCGCGCTGTGGGAGGGGCCGAGGGGCGCAGTCAGGCTGGACATCGCACTTCTTTCCCGGTCCCGGATCTCCGCGCGGCCCTACCCGTGTACAGGATGCTTGGCTGGCGGCCGCTCTGGGGGGAGCCCCCCTTCTCTCTCCTCCCTCCAGCGCGGCGCCCCGAGCACCCCGTTTGCCCTGACTACACCCCGCTTCCCGGGGCAGCCCCCACCCGAACACCCGCCCGGGCGCCGCTCCCGCATGCGGCACCCCAGGAGCTCGGTCCCCGTTATCCACGCGCGACCCCTCGCCACCCCCTAGCCGCGCGCCGAGCTCGTTCAGGTCCCCGCCGACCCCGGGCCACCTTCAGGTCCCCCAGGTGGGCGCGGCGTGGGTCGCCACCTCTGTCCACCCCGCCTCGGGGGTCGCTCCCGCCCTCGGCCCTTCCCTGGGCGCAGGGTGACCAGCCCCTCCGCGGCCCCGCGCTCCTTTGTGCGCCGCTGCTGCAGGGCGGAGGTGCCGCGCTGTCTCCTGCGCGGAGCCCCCGGGGGCGGCGACTCGGGGAGGAGGGGGCGGCCGCCCAGCCCCGCTCCCTGCCCCGCCCGGCGCCGCCTCCGCCATTGCTGCGAGCGGGAGCGGGCGGCGCGGAGCGCGGAGCTGGACCTGGCGGAGCCGGCGCGGTGAGTGCGGCCGGCCGGGCCGCGCGGGGCTGGGGCCTTACCCCGGGAGCGGGCCTGGGGGGCGTGCACCTCCCGGAACGGGCGGACGGGGTGGACGGGTGGGTCCCCGGGACGTGGACGCGTCTGTTGGGGCTGGGCAGGGGCGGCGCCCTGTCCCTCGGCGGCGGAGCGCCCTTGCGCCCGGGCACCAGAGTCTGTCAATCCGCAGCGCGCCTCGGGGACCCCCGGACCCCAGCCTTTTGGCTTTGACCGCCGCGTCCTCACTCCCCCTCCCCGGAGACTGGCCCTGGTCAGCTGAGGGTGTGGGAAGCCCGCCCCGCCCGGGTCCGCCAGCGGTGACTCCTGCCCGGCCCCCCGTCCGCAGGCTGCAGCCTCGAGTCTCCCGCAGCGATGGTGAAGTTGGGGAACAATTTCGCGGAGAAGGGCGCCAAGCAGCCGCTTCTGGAGGATGGGTTCGACACCATTCCCCTGATGACGCCCCTCGATGTCAATCAGCTGCAATTCCCGCCCCCGGATAAGGTGAGGGTCCTCTCGCGCCCCACCGCTGCCAGGTGCGCACCCCCAAATCTCGAATGAAACCGCAACAAAAGAAACGCGCCGCGCGCGCCGGGGCCGCGAAGTAGGGCGGGCTTGGGGAGCAGCTGGGGGGCAGTGTCCACGCGCTGGGGCCGGGCCCTGGGTGACAATAGGACGCCGTGGGGAAAGGTCCCTTCTGGATTTCGCGGCAGCCCGGTGTGTCCCTGGCTCCGGGGCTGCCGGGGGCTCTGGGTCTGAGTGAGCCCGGGTATGCGGCTGCCCCGTGGGTCTTTCCGTGGGGATGCAGTTTCCAGGCGCCTTGCCCCACGGAGAGGGGACCCTCGCGGCCAGATAGGCTCTCCTTGAGACCCTCCCGCCCTTTCTGCCCGTCCCTGCCAGTCCTGACCCACAGGCGGCCGCGGGCTCCTTCCCGCACCTTCATCTCTTTGTTCCTTCTGCGGAGCCTCCAAGTGCGGCTGAGAACAGCCATGCGTCAGCCTCCCCCAAAGTGTTTTTTGCTGAATTTAAAGAATCCCATCATTTTCTGGCTACAGCTTCCCGTCAAGTAGTTTCTGTCCATTAAAGATATTATTTTCAAGACCTGCCACTTAACAAAGGCAAGCACGTCTTTGCACACCCGGACAGTTGTCTCCTAAAACTCAGATCTAGACCCATAAACACAGCACCGTTCCCACCCTCTCACTGCTTCTTAAAAACACCTAAACCACGAATAAGCTCACTTTCTCCCCTGAAGTGCTTTTAGGGATTTTGTCTCCTTGGTCCCTGGTGAAGAGGCTGACTCAGGTGCTATGGTCCTTCTGGCAAGTTGGTAGTTGCCACAGGCCGGATGGAACATGAGGAGCCCCTGTGGGGGGCCCTTCCCTTGCCCAGGGTCCTTTATTCCCAAGGTGGACCCTTGAGAAGCTGCTCAGCTCCCCTGAGTGGGTTTGACCCTGCCAACTCCACTGTCTGTGTTTGGGGTGGGGGAGGCCTGGGAGGGAAGAGACTGGCAGCAGGCGTTTCAGTTCCAGGAAGGGGGTTCGGCTGGTCACACCTGTGGCCCCCAGGCCTTGGTGGAGCCCCTCTAGGATGCTGTGGTCCTGGCTGGGCTTTGCAGAAGGGGCAGGTTGGCCTGAGACTTCAGCGTCTTCCCACCCTCCTGTCTGAGTGTCAGACTTGTCCAATTGGGGGAGCCTGGTCCTGATGCCCCTCTTCCACCTCCTGCCTTGGCCCTTCCGTTACTCAGCTGCTGAGTGACAGTGTGTGTGCTGGGAGTCCTGGTGTCCCCAGGCAGCCTTCTATCAGCCATGTCCTCTGTTTAGCTCTTGCCTCTTCTGCCCTCAGCCTGTTCATTCCAGAACCATCTGCACTGTAGGTTTATACCAAGTGGAGGGATTTGGGCAGGTATGAAACCCTGGCCCACCTGGCTGGTGGTTTAGGCAGCTCCAAAAAGGAACAAGCATCTTGTCCCCAGAAATGTTCAAACAAAGGGGGCAAGCTGGCAAGAATGTTCCAGAGAAGAATTCCAGCAGGGACGATTAGAAGGTTTCTGAGGTCACAGATGAGGAAATCAAGTCTCAGAAAATTTAGGTGAGAGTTTTGAGTCAAGCTGTGGTCACTCGGCTGAGGGCCACCGTCCTCTAGGATGCAGAAGTTTCCAGCAGTGCCTCACTCTACCCTGCTTGGAGCCAGACGCTTCTCACACAAGGCCTCTCTTCAACTGAACAACAGCCACATGTCGCTGACAGTCAGGGTTCAGGGAGCCAAAGTCACCTGCCCCGAGTGGCATGGCTTCTGAGGGGTGGTAATGCAGTTGGGCTGGAAACAGAATCCATTTGGAGAATGTATATGGCACGGCCAACAGTCACAGAGCTGTCAGCAACCTGGGGAGTCTCACCTGGCATTTGCTGGATGCTTATTTATTCTGTACCAGGATCTATTTATGAACTTTCCAGGCTAAATTTCTCTAAAGTAACTACCCACATTACCCCCGAAATACAGATGTGGACATGGAGGCACAGCGAGTTGAAGTCATCTGCCCAGGGCCACCTAGCCAGTTAGGGACAGATGCAGATAGAGCCCAGATCAACAGAACATCAACCAAGTCCCCACATTGGGCGGAGGCTTCCACAGACTTCCTTACCCTTGCAGTAGCCTGCTGAGATGAGCCTCCTTCCCATGTCATAGGCGAGCAAAATGGCTCCAAGTGGCCAGTGTGTGATCAAGGTCACAGAGCTTGGTATATCTGGGATCTGAGGATGGCAAGATGACCCCAAGCACTGCTTCAAGAAACAGGTGCTGTGCAGGGGTGCACACCCCTCCTCTTCTAGTGGGGAGAGCCAGGTAGGAAGGAATGAGGTCACACCCCACCCCCAGGTGACTGTCCTGAGTTGCTAGATTCTCCTTGCCCTAGAGAGCAGGTGTCTTCCCCAAACCAAGAGCTACCCACTCAAGGGGCATCTTCACTTGGGGAGGAAGAATGTGGGGTGGCGGCTCTTTCCCTGCCCAACAGCCCCTCCCACCACCTGCTCTGGGAGTGGGGTTTGGGGATCAGAGATATGTCACCCCTTGACATTGCTCTAAACACCTCCCTATCCAGTGAAGACAGAGAAGTAAACAGTCCCTGGTGCCAGGATATGACAAGGGCAGTGACGATGAGACCAGGGCCGGGAGTGTCCTATGGAGGAGGCCACCTGGGGTGTCCCGGTCCATCGGAACCTGGTGAGACACCAGGCTGGGGTCTGGGCAGAGCAGAGAGGCAAGGGCCAGTTTCCATATTGGAAAAATAGCTCCCACCTCACAGTAGAGGGTGGGGAATGAGGGCAGTTACAGGGGCCAGGTAGAGAGGAGGATGGTGGGTGCAGAAAGGAGGCCAACTCCAGCTCTTCTGGGGTTGCTGCCTGCTCTTCCAGCCGAGTCCTGGAGAGGTGTGGATGGTGGGCTCAGAGCTTCTCTTCCTATGCACATACAGGTCAATGACAAAGTAGCTGCATCTTCCCAACTCCCTGGCCGTGGCTGTGCCGGGTCTGGAGTCAGCGCCCTGCTACCTTGCTGCTCTGCCACCTGTTAGCTGAGTCACCTGGGCCAGTGAGCTTAACTTCTCTGCCCCTGGGTTGTAATATTTCAGCATTATTAATGGCTAATTTCTCTGGAAGTCTTGGCATGGGGAGAGGAGAATTCCAATGATCAGTGCCGGTGCCCTGCCTTTTGTGAATTCCTCTCTGGTGAGATGGTGACTTTGAACAGGCGAGCTCCTGGGCCTCCCTCTTTGGGCAGATGTGTCTGAATGCATCTGCCTGTGCCACTGACCTTTTGCTCCTCTGTTTCCTGGATAAGGTGGTTGTGAAAACTAAGACTGAATATGAACCTGACCGCAAGAAAGGGAAAGCACGTCCTCCTAAAATAGCCGAGTTCACCGTCAGCATCACAGAGGGTGTCACCGAGAGGTTTAAGGTGAGTGGCTGAGAGGGGTATGTGTGAGATGCTTCTTTGCCCCCGGGAGGGGTCTGCTGAGCTGCAGAGATGACCTGCAGAGAACAGGATGTGACAATGTTCAACTGAGCTGCTCAGCTGCCACAATCTTGGCAGCTCCTGCTACTCCCCAAGACGTTATCCACGTGGTTTTTGAAAATTTCTTCTTTTCTTATCTTCCAAAAGGATTGTGTGTCATTTATTTTGATAACAGAGAAAACCCACCCATAAATGTTCTTTTAGACAAAGGTTATAAACAAATGAAAAATCACTTACCAAACCTTAAAATGTTTACCTAACCATTCTAGGAAGGAAGGAGACAGGATAAAAAGTGAACAAGCAGCACATGATTTATGGGCGAGGTTCTGAGCCAGGCGGAGCTCTGAGCCTCTTACCTGTGTGAGTTCATTCACACAGCCCTCCACAGGAGCCATTACACCAGCATAACACATTCTACAGGGGAGGAGGTTGAGGCAGAACGTTCACAGCGCAGAGACAGTCTGGCTTTTGAGCCCCTGGTGTTTATCCCCCGCCTGTCCCCTCCTGCTGGGAGAGAGGGGTGGTCTCAGCCAGGCCTGGGTGGAGGAGGATACCATGGGGAAGCCTGGGGGGCTCTGAGGCTGCACTGGTTGAGGAGAAATGGGATATCCATCTTCTGGGAACTCATTCTTTGGGAAGCACAAGAAAGAAGGTAAAACAGTGGCCCTCACCCAGATTTACGGGGGTGAACTGCCAGCTCTGCTGGCAATCTGGGCACACCCCACCTCTCCTGGACTTGTGAGTAGTTTGTGTGTGTCCGGGCACGGGCTCCCACACCTCACACCCCACAGTTTTTAAAGCCCCTTGGCGCAGCGCCTCCTGTGCCAACCTTGTGAATTACAGAGGGTGGTCTGGGGACCATCCTGGTTCACAAATGAGAGCAAAGTTGGGGAGGTGAGGGGCTCTGTGAGTGACTGGGAAATGGGGTGTAATCTGACCTTCAGTCTGTCCTTCCCACGCTCTGCTCCTCATTACCCATGGCCTGTCATGTCCGGCAGGTCCCACGCGTGTTGCTGGCTCCTGTGTCTGTGGTGGCTCCCCGCTGCCTGCTGCCCACTAAGAGCAGCTGCTGTTCATACGACTCATTTCACAGATGGGGAAGTTGAGGCACAGACTCTGTGCCTGTGATCTCTACTGGCATGTGAGGACGTATGTGCTGAGATGCTCTTTGGGGGGCTGATGGCTTGGCAGTTCATGCATGTTTGGGGTTATGGCCAGGACCCAGAAAGACCTGAGGACAACACCTCCCATCCACTCTGACCAGTGGGGTCAGCATGGGCTTAGTTTGTCGCCACCCCCATCCTGCCTTGTCCACACCCTGAGACTGACTGCTGCCCCATGGTTGAGACAGGAGTGACCTCAATATCAAGGTCACTGTGGCCTTCCTTCTGATGGCTGCCGCCATCTGGGTGTCTGAGTGTGTCAGGGTTTCTTGTGTTTGACCTTCGCCTCCCCCAGCCCTGCAGTGTCAGGTGCCCACAGTGCAGGGAGCAGGTGCACTTCAATGGCTTTTCTTCACCTCCGTGTGTGCCAGGCCCGTCCGTGGCCGGGCTGTCTCCAGGGCAGGCTGGACCCTTTCCTGGTGCTTTCCCGCGTGATCACCTGAAGCAGGTCCCAGGTCTCTTGCCGAAGGCACAGATGACACATATTTGTCACCAGGGCTCTCAGCAGCTGTGGCTGGGACTCAGGGTGGTTACCTGGCTCCCGTTGCCCAGTTCCCAAGGGCCCAGAAGACCTCAGAAGACCTCAGACGACCATGCCTGTCCCGTCCACTGGCTGCTGGTGGCGGTCCTGCCTTGGCTCTCCTCGCGCTGTCTGAGAGGGGGATGTATATAGTGGGTGCTCAGCAGAGAGGGATGCTAGAATGAACCGTTTCCCTTGTCTCACATGTGGACCTACAGGGTGTGTTCCCTTGCTTAGTTCCCATGGCCTCTGCCTGATTCATGACCACCCTGAAGGGGTGTCATTGGCCCCTTTTAAGACAAGGCTGTTGAGTCCAGGTGGTCCCAGAGTGGCTGGTGGCAAAGCCTGTGCCTTCCACATGCCCCTTGCCACACACACCTTCCCATTCCTGCCAGGGCCAGCTCAGATAGCACCTCCCAGGAAGCCTCCTGGGTCCCTCCAGTTGGGGTTAACCTTGCCCTTGCCCTGTTTGCACTGTGCTTTGTCACCTTTGAGGATGAGTGGGTGCCCTGGGCTGGGGACTAGCTCCAGCTTGGTATGCTTACTATCTGATTTAATTCCCGGATACAATGCATGAGGCAGGCTCCATTGTTATCTATGGAGGGGAAACCAAGGCAGAGGGCTTGAACCAGGCACCCTGCCCCTGGCTGTGGCTCCAGGAGGAACTTGTCCTCTCCTGGAGAGCAGGTTTGCTTGGGAGCTCTTGGCCATAGGTAACCACCCCCTGTGGGGTCCTTCTGCTTCTGCAAATCCTTTCCAAAACCCTTTGTGGGAACTGCCACCCTGTAGCCCTCAACCCGTTGTCTTGAGCTGCTCAGACCACGCAGCACCTCCTGCCCCATCCTACAGCCCACAGCACCCCTGAGGCCTCCCCAGTGTGAACAGTCTTTTTTCTCTTATTTCTCCCATGTAAGTCCCACCTTCCAGCCCCTGACACCTGCTCCCCCCTCACTACCAAATGTCCTCTTTTGAGGGGCAGGGCTGGCCTGGGCTCCTCTTTGGACATGAGGCCTGTGACAGGCATCTCAGCGAGGTCCAGCGGGTTGGTCCTTTGAAGTATAGGCCCTCAACCTGAGTTGGTGACCCAGGAAAGGGAACCAGGCTATGGTGACCTCCTGAGCCAAGAATGTCAGCCAAAGATGAAGGGGCGGGGACTCTTTATGCCAGACAGAACTTACTCATCAGCCGTCCTATGCCAGCCAGGTCAGTGCCTGATGCCAGCTCCCCTCTGCTGTGGGTGCACACTTGATGACAGCTGATTAGCAAGTGGATGACTAATGCTGCTGCCAGACTTCTGGGAATGTGGGATTTGGCCAGCTTTCTGGGGTCTGCCTGTGGGTCCCTCCTTATTGAGTAAGTTCAGTGACAGCTCAGCTATCTGGGCCATGCGTGGTGTGAGCCCTGCACAGGTGGTATTTGTCGATTATGACCAAGCCAGGCAGGTGACCTGCCCAGAGCCACACAGTCCGTGAGTAGCAGAGGCAGGCTGGGAGCACGGCAGTCCACCCATGGCTGCAGGCACACTAGGGCTGCCAGCTGGACCAGGACACCCACAGGCTGGACAGCCTGCGTTCTGAGGGTGCCTGCTCTAGGGCCCTTGGGAATTGGGAAGGAGATTTACCCACCCCCCTGCCTACCTGGTGTAGTGAGTGTGTAAATTGCAGCCTCCAAGGTGCTATTTCCCCAAGTTTGCCTGGAGCCACCTGAGTCTGACTTACCTGAGTTCAATTTGAACACAGGGACCCTAGGACCTGGACCCTGGGAACATGCATTTTAACGTGCTCTGCAGGCGATTCTAATGGAGTCTGAGTTTTGAACCTTTCTGTGTGGGGGCAGCTCATTCTAGCACTGTGTAGGGAAGGATCAGGCTCTTTTGGGGACTGCTAAGAGTGCTCGCCCTTCTGGAATGTTCTCCCGGCTTTTTACTGCCCAGCGATATGTCTGTATCTCTGAATGCACACACCTGGTCAGGCTGCTATTGTGTGAAGCTTCTGCTGGTCTCTGGGGGGTGTGTGGGGAACAGGCTTTGCTAAGGTGTGCAGGTGTTGGAGGCTGGACAGAGGATGTGCCCTCCCACTGAGTCCAGTCACAGCTGCTGTTGGGACAGAGTGTCTTCCTCGGGACTGAACAGCTTCTGGGAGGCTCCTGGCCCAGCCATCAGCTTAGTTCCTTTGATCTCCATGTGTGAATCATGCGCATGAAATCTTCCCTTTCTAATGTTACAGCAACAAGTAATACTATGTTCCCCTTTGTCTCTGACTTCAGGAGCACCTCAGCTTTATAGGCCTTGGATGGCATCTTTGAGATGAAATGTCTCTTTGGATGTTACTTTATGATTATCACTGGAGGATAAGTCTCTTGGCTGCCAGGTTGCCAGGCTGGTTGCTAGGTAACTGCTGGCTGGGGAGAGGGCTGTGTAAGACTCTGCCCCATGGGGACCAGGGATGCAGGATGACTCACCCAGTGGCAGCCAAAAGCCTAGGCTTCAGAAGAGGTTAGTGTCAATGAGGAAAACAGCCATTTAATTAATTAGAGGTGTTTTTGCTGAGAACAAACAATAGGCTGAGATGTTTCTCAAATTAACTAAACCTAAACATTTTTTAAATTGCTCTTTCACCAATCAGAGTGGCATCAGGGTGCTGATGGGGGTGCTTTTAAGCGCCCCCTTCCCAGCCTGAGACGGAAGGGCCCTTATTGGGCTAATTACAGGAAGGTTCTGGAAGGGCTCCTTCAGCTCTGTGCTTTGTGGCTGCGGTGACAGAATGCTGCTGCCACATCTGCACAGCCTCTCCGCTGTGGTGGGGGGCCTGGGTGGTCCAGCCTCACCATCCACCCGGCAATCTGCTGCCTTTGAGACCTTAGGAGGTTCCAAGGGTGACTTTGCACGTGGACACGATTCCGGTCTGCACAGGAGAGAGCTGGCTTGTGCGAAAGGCTGTCACACCTGGCCGTTGCTGCTCCCGTGGGTGTGTCTCTCCACCCTGTCACAGGGTTCTGAGGGCAGTTTGTATTTTTCTCGCTCAACCTTAATAAGCTTGCATCTGTCTCCAGTCTCCAGGAACCCCCCTGGTGCGTTTTGAGAGGCACTGGTTAAATATTTATAAGTGGGCATGTGGGGGATTCCCCACATGGGGGTGGTAGTGGAGACCCTAGAAATGTGTCTGGACACCCCCAGTAGCTGTCAGCTGTGCCGAGCATCCTGCCGGGGTGTCTGCCCGCAGTGGGGGCTTCATCCAAAGTCGGGGCCCATGAGGGTGTGTGCATCCGTGTGTTCACTTTTGTGTGGGTTACCTAAAATATTTAGTGCTGTAAATGCTTAAAGATATCAGGGTTTGTCTTCCTTTCCCAAGATTTTTTTTTAATTGCGTTACTCAGCAGAAATGCTCACTTCCTCTCCCTTCCACCCAGGGTGGGAAGCCAGAGAAAGCCAAATAAAAACCTCCTGAGCCCCAGTATTGCTTCTTTCACCCTTCCTAGGGGTCTCTGGTCTCTGTCCTGATTTGTAGGTGGAAAATTAAGACCAGACAGGTTAAGGAACAGGCCAGGGTCACTCAGCTAATGAGGGGTGGGAGAGGGATGGAGAGCCACGTCCATCTGACCTGACAGAGCCCATCACACCCTGTCCTTGATGCCCCGGGATCTGTGGGGTGACTCTCCTGCTGCAGATGTCCTGGTACCTCCCCCCTCCCAGCTGGGCAGTGGCCCTGGGAGGCCCCAACCAGAGAGACGGGAGCACAGTGAACCCAAATGCCTCTCAAGCCTCTCTTCTGCCAAGTGGGGATTTTGCTGGTCCCTGCCTCGTGGTAGCATTCAGAACACTAGTGCACGGGCCAGGGCCTTTCAGTGGAGGGACCACATAATTCATGGCCTCAACTGGGTCACTTTTGTGAAGTGGATGAAGCAGTAGTGATGTCAGGGCACAGCCATCAACCCGGACTGTCCCAAGCATTTTGTGTCTGTTCCTCCCCGAAAGCACTCCTCAGATCTGCATGGGGGCTCTGGTTTGAGCTCCCCGTCTCCACAGTAGTCTGTGACAGCCATCTCCTGCCGCCCTTCTTGGCTCATCTTTTTAAAGTTTTTTATTGAGACAGAGTCTCAAGCTGTTGCCCTGGGTAAAGTGCTGTGGTGTCACAGTGCACAGCAACCTCAAACTCTTGGGCTTAAGTGATTCTCTTGCCTTGGCCTCCTAAGAGGCTGGGACTACAGGCATCCACCACACGCCTGGCTATTTTTTTTGTTGCTGTTGTTGTTGTTTAGCTGTCTGGGGCCGGGTTCTGCGGTGTACCCTACCCACTCTGCCATGGGCGCCGCCTAAAGTTTTATTTTTACTTTTTAGAAACAGGCTCTTGCTGTAATGCCCAGGCTGGACTGCAATGGCATGATCACAGCCAGAACTCCTGGGCTTAGCCTCCCAAAGGGCTGGGATGACAGCTGTGAGCCACCATACCAGGCCACTGGCCTATTAAAAAAAAATGGGTAAAACATACAAAATATAAAACTTAACTATTTAAAAGTGTATAATTAAGTAGTACTTAATACATTGACCATGTGTTCCAATCGTCATCACTACCTAGTTCCAGAACATCTTTATCTGCCCCAGAGGAGACGCCATACCCCCTTACGCAGTCACTCCTATTCCCTCTTCCTCCCCCAGCCCCTGGGAACCACTACTCTGTTTCCTGTCCCTGTAGACTTGCCTATTCTGCATGTCGTACAAATGGAATAGTGACCTGTGGCCTTCCAGGGCTGGCCTCTTTCATTTAGTATTGATAGTATTGGCTTTTCTACGCTGTGGCACCTATCAGTGCTGTGTTCCTTTTTATGGCTAATATTCCACTGTACAGCTAGACCATGTTTTGTTTATGAATTCACTGGTTGTGGACTTGGGGTTGTGGACTTGGACTTTTGGCTATTGTGAGTAGTGCTGCTATGAACATTCATGCACAAGGTTTTGTTTGAACACCTGTTTTAAATTCTTTGGGTTACATACCTAGGAGTAGACTTGCTGGGTCATGTGGTAAGTCTATTCTCCATAGCACTGACCCATTTTACACTCCCGTGAGCAGTGTCCAGGGGTTCTGCTTTCACCAATGCTTGTTTTTTTTTTGTTTGTTTTTTTAAATCATAGCCAACCTAGTGAGTATGAAGTGGTATCTGGGTTTTTGACTTAGAAGATGTGAAGCACCTTTTCGTGTGCCTGTTGGCCATTTGTACATCTTCTTTGCAGAGATACATATTCAAGTCCTTTCCCACTTACTAATATGGTTGTTTATCTTTTTGTTTTCGAGTTGTAAGAGTTCCTTAAATATTTTGGCTACTAGACTCTTATATATGATTTTAAAATATTTTCTACCTTTCTATAGGTTCTATTTTCACTTTCTGAATAGTTTATTTGATGTACAAACTTTTAAAATTTTGGTGAAGCATCATTTATTTTTTCTTTTGTCACTTGTGCTTTGGTGTCACATGTGTATCTAGGACAGCATTGCCCAATCCAGGGTCATGAAGATTTTCCACTATGTTTTCTTATAAGAGTTTCATGGCTTAACTTTAATATTCATGTCTTCGACCCCTTTCAAGTTAATTTTTATATACAGTGTGAGGTAAGGGTCCAACCCCATTCTTTTGCGTGTCCCAATAGCACTTACTAAAGAGACTGTTTTGGCTCCACTGAATAATCTTGGCACCCTTTTAAAAATCAGTTGGCAAGGACACATATTTTATTTCTGGACTCAGTTTTCTATTCCATTGATTTGTTTGTCTATTCTGATGCCAGTCTCGTTCTGTGTTGCTTATTGTAGCTTTCTGGGAAGTTTTAAAATTGGGAAAATGAGTCCTCGAATTTATTCTTTGTTTTTAAGACTATTTTGGCTCTTTAGGGTCCCTTGCAATTCATTCCTGCAAAAAAAAAAAAAAAAAAAAGAACAGGCTGGTGAGATTTTGATAATGATTGTCTTTGAGAAGTATTCTCATTATTATAATATAATTGCATTCTAATAGATTATATAATATGATGTAGCTGCAATGTACATATAGTATAACAATAATACTTAAGTCTTCCAATCTCTGACCACAGAGTGTCTTTCCCTTTGCGTAGGCCCCTGGCTTCCCCGTCAGCACTGTTGTACAGTTTTTAGTACCAACTCCTTCACTTTCTCACGCAGGCAGCAAGCTACAGAGGTGTTAGTAGAACCTCTGACTGTCACCGATAAAAATCACAGGTGCTTTTGTATCATGCCACCGTTGTTGCCAAGATCTGGGGATAGTGTTTACTTTCATCCATCCTTTGAAATTGCAGTATTTTTAAGATCTTGTTTAGTGTGTTACATATATATTATTATATCATACGTTTAATATTTTTGTAATATTTTGATAACAGTATTTTGTTTTTATTTTCTCTATACATATACATGTGTTTATTTGGTTTCCACTTTTTGCCTTCACAAAATTAAAAAGGCTTAAACATTTAATAATAATGTTTAAGGTAAGGACTAGAAACAAAAACCTTGTAAAGAACAAACAAATATAAATACATTTGGAAAAGAAAGCAGATGATTGCTGCAATGAAATATTGAGCAATAATAATAATAAGAATGCAAAAAAAGTAATATTCGCATTGTCAGATAAGAGTATATCTATCATAGAATGCTTTGACTCTGAGGTACAGTATGGAGTCATCAGTTAACTTCTTTTTTTTCCCCAAAGTCTCAAAAAATGGACAACTAATATTTATAAATAAAAATAGAAGATAATTTCAAACAACAGATCATGCCAAATCTTATAGACAATAGAAAAAGAAGAAATACTTCAAAAAAAAAAATACTTCATTCTACTTCATCTGGATACACCTGATATTAAAATTGGAAAAAATATATTATTATAAAGGGAAATTACAAATATATTTTACTTATAAATGAGGATGCAATATCCTAAACAACATACCGTATATACTTGAGTATAAGCCAAGTTTTTTCCAGCACAAAATTTGTGCCGAGTTCAGGTTATACTTGAGTATATATGGTATTAACAAGTTGAATTAAAAATTATTGTTCAAATAATGTACTTTGGTCAAAATTAAATCCAATTTATGTGAGAATTAGTCACTATTTTCTTTTCCTTTCCTTCACCCCTCCCTCTGTCTCTCTCTCTCTGCTCTCCCCTTCCCCCACCCCTGCTGTGTCATTAATTGTCATTAATGGACCTCACATCAAAGTTGAGTACATAGGATTCATGCTTCTCTATTCCTGTGATGCTTCACTAAGAATAATGTGTTCCACCTTCATCCAGGTTAATACAAATGCTGCAGAATCTCCATTTTTTTAATGGCTGAATAGTATGCCATGGTATACCTATACCACA
>CAUYPK010012236.1:0-10390 GCA_963574355.1 Loris lydekkerianus | reverse complement strand
CTATAGCACAAGACTATGAGGAAAGGGCCAAGGAAGGGGAAGGGAGGGTGAAGTTAGGGTGGAGGGAGGGTAACGGGTGGGGCCACACCTATGGTGCATCTTAGAATGGGTACAGGCGAAACTTACTAAAGGCAGAATACAAATGTCTTCATATAATAACTAAGAAAATGCCATGAAGGCTACATTCAACAGTTTGATGAGAATATTTCAGATTGTATATGAAACCAGCACATTATACCCCTTGATTGCACTAATGTACACAGCTATGATTTAACAATAAAAAAAAATTGAAAACCAACATCAGCCTACAGCCATACCACCCTGAATGTGCCCAATCTCATGTGAAAACCAACATCATCTAATCTAATGAGAGTTTTACATAACAATTTAGACACTGGAATAAGCACAGGGAACATGGGCAGATGGATAAATTCCATTCTCTTCTTTTTTTTTAAACTGTCTTATACGAAATAAACAATTGCTGTGTGCCAGCCACTCTGCTAAGCACTTTGTGTACATTGTTTAATTTTATTTTTACAGCTATCTGAGGTTGGTATTGTTGTTACACCCATTTTGGAGATGAGGAAACTGAGAGAAAAATTACATAACCATTTGTGGCTTTAGACATAGGAAGTGCTTGGGATGTGCTTTGAATATAGGTACCTGGCTCTAC
The DNA here is from genome assembly GCA_963574355.1 of Loris lydekkerianus. NCBI lineage: Eukaryota > Metazoa > Chordata > Mammalia > Primates > Lorisidae > Loris > Loris lydekkerianus. The sequence continues at coordinate 9,717 of CAUYPK010012236.1, read as the reverse complement.
ACAACTTGAGTCAATCGTGAACCATTTTCAACTTGAAAAAGGAAAAACTTGTGTGGTTCTACGTAAAAGTAAGTTGTTTCTTTGGAATAATGGAGACTTACAGATTCAGAAAGTACCAGGAATGTATTATATAAAGTATAAATTGGGGGAAATAATAGTAAAACCCACCAGGTGGAAGTTTTTCATGAAACTAATGGTGAATTTAGTAGACTCAGTCAAGTAATTATACTCAAGTAATTAGTTTATCTATTATCTAGTATTCAGTATTAGTTTATCTATTATCTAAATGCAATATAATCTATTGTAGATAGATAATAGTTTATCTATTATCTAAATACAATCTAGTTTATCTATTATCTAGATACAAACTATATTTAATAGTTTATCTAATAGTTTATCTATTATCTAAATACAATACAATCAATTATTATTAAGTGCCCAAATCATTAAAAAAAAATAGATCACAACATTTGTGTCTAAAGAAGATATGACCTCCCAAACACTGGAATAAACACATATTTTGATATTCCTTAAATGAAAACAATTTTATTTTTACTTTGAGATTTTGGGGGGCCTTCAATTGCTAAACTGCAGCTTTTCAGCTGAAGTGTTGATAAAAAGTGGGATTAATTAAAAATACATGTTAGGTGCTACATAAACATTATGGGTCAGGAAAATTGATTATTAATAATTTTAAAAGTTTAGACACCTGTCTTACAAAAACAATATTTATTTTTTAAGCAATTCTGCCAAAAGTGTTGGTTTAGAACAGTGGTTCTCAACCTTCCTAATGCCGCAATGTATTTTCATTGTTACAGAGGGGTCTCGACCCACAGGTTGAGAACCACTGGTTTAGAAGAACAAAATGATAAACACCTTCTCAGGCATCTAGACTGATCGCTTTTGTGCCACATAAAATCTGCACATTTTCTACCTCAGAAACCCACAGTCCTCCTTTCAACAAAGACCCTGAAAATGCATTTACTTAAGTTTCCTATGACTGATAAATTGAAACCATCTCCTTCCATCTAGATTTGTACTTTACGGTTCAACCTAAAGGAATCAAGCTTTCAGAATTCTAGGCATCAGAAGTGGGTAGGAAAGCCGTGTCTATGGAAAATCTAGACCCAGGGAGGAGTCTTTACACTTCTGGAAATACACTCTGTTTATTTCATAACGACACTGACATAGTTCAGGCCTACCTGCTGCTTTGTCCGTTTCAGGTGCTCTCACATACAGTCTTTCCTCCTGACAGGTCTATGGAATTGACCTGAATTATCAGTTGGCCCCATTTGGAAGGTACAGACATTGAGGCTTTGAGAGATGAAGCATCTTTGCTTGTGGGTATGTTATGAGTAAGCGACAATGGCTAGGAGTGGATATTAGTGCTGTGGCTCCAAACCCAGGGCTTTTCACTGCACCTGCACGTGCATTCTGCTGGGGAAGGGAAGAGCCCACATGTGTTGGTAACTTTCTTGCTGCGTAGCCCCACCTCTTCTTTGTTGTGTCTTACCTTTTAGCACTGCCTGGAGTGTGACATTCAGACCTTTGGTTCCAAAACCTCCAGACCCAGTGAGGGAGGAGTACTGATCCTGCTGAGGAGTGCAAATAAATTCCTATCTAATCAGGTGAGAGGTTCAGAGGAAAGTAGGGGAAAGGGCATGAGTCTAATGAGATCTTGAAGAATAAAAACAGTGAGCACAGGTGTTCTGATGTTTTGCAAGTCTCAGCACTCCAGGTGTTCCCCTGTTTATTTGTATGCTGCCCAGTATGTTTCAACACTGAGGAACAATCCCAGGAAGATGATGTGGAGTTGCCCCAGGGAAAGATTTGACATTTGCACTGGGGGGACCTGGTGTAGAAGTGGCAGAGCTGCCCATGGCTGTTAGGGAGGGAACCTGGGTGTCTCATCACGCTGTCTCTTCTCTGGTATCTGTTGTCAAGCCTTCATCTCCACGGACATTTAAACAGTTTGGAGAAAATTCTGTTCTCACTGTCATTTTATGTCAATAACACCATGTCACAAAACATACCCAATTTACATAAGTACCTTCCTTCTCTTGAGTTTTTTGAATTTCATTGGCAGATAATTATCAAGTATTTGTCCTAGTTCTCATCATAATTTATGTTTGCATAGCATTTTATCCTGTCAAAACTTTTCTACTTGGCAATATGACAAACCATCATAACCTGTTAAATGCGTCTCCCCAAATCAACTTGGAAAGCACTAATAAAAGAAGAAGGTATGAATGTGAAAAACAAGTTTTAAGTCTTAACAACGTCAGAGAAACATCCTTGAGGAGTCTGTAGGATGCCCTGGAGGGCTGGGGACAGAAGGGAAGGGGTTTGGAGCCCGGAGAGGAGCGTGGCTGGAGTGGTGACCCTGCCAGAGAGCCTAGTTGATGAAAAGAGTCTCAGGTTGGCCTATCATGCTCTGACAGTCACTCCAGCCAGCCTCCATTTTCATCCCCTGAGACAGGTGGCCCAGCAGTATTTACTCCTGGTGCTGTTTCTTTCTAGCAGCTGGAACGTGAAACCTTGGTAAGGAGAGTTTCCTGGGGAAGGGGCAGCAAACAGGGATGGCCACGGTGGGTCTGCAGCATCTGGGGCTCTGTACTGTGTGGCTTAGCCCCATCTTGCACCTTAAATATGCCCTGAGGGACACAGACTGGGACTGACCTTCAATGCTGCCCCAACACACAGCACCAAAGAGAGCAGTCACCATGCCTATAATTCCTAGCCCTCTGGGAGGCCAAGAGAGTGGATTGCTTGAGGTCAGGAGTTTAAGACTAACCTGAGCAAAAGTGAGATCCCTGTTTCTACAAAAATAGAAAAATTAGTCAGGTGTGGTGGCACTCACCAGTAGTCCCAGCAACTTGGGAGGCTGAAGCAAGAGAAGTGCTGAGGCCCAGGAGTTTGAGGTTGCTGTGAACTGTGATGCCACAGCACTCTACTGAGAGTGACATAGTGAGACTCTGTCTCAAAAAAAAATTTTTTTAAAAGCTTGTAGAGGGAGTGGTCACCCACAAAGAAACAAAAATAAAGTGGCATTACACTACTCAGCAGCAACACTGGATTCAATCAGACAGTGAACCAGTATACAGCAGAACCTCCAAGATGACCACCTCCTATCCTGACCACCCCCTAACTTGATAACCTCCCTACCCTGACCACCCTCTACCCTGACCACCCCCTACACCAGCGGTTCTCAACCTGTGGGTCGTGACTCCTTTTTAACAATGAAAATACATTGCAGCATTAGGAAGGTTGAGAACCACTGTCCTACACTGACCACTCTCATATCCTGATGACCCCCCTACACACCTCCCTACCCTGATGACTCCCCTCCCCTGACCACCCCTACAGTGACCACCCGCTGCCCTGACCATCCCCTATACTACCTCCCTATCCTGACCACCTCCCTACCCTGACCTCCTCCCTATCCTGACCACCTCCCTACCCTGAAAACCTCCCTACATTGACCACCTTCTTGAGTTGACCTAATTTTCATAGACCAGATGTGCACCACACATATTCTCAGTACAGTAGACCTAGTTCGTCCATATGTTGATCAGTTTGTTTCAGTCCCTTGGGTGGTCAACTTACAGAGGTTCTATGTATTTAAGGAAATGACACACCAAACCATCATTCAAATGTATGGGTATAACAAATATGCTCCAAGGTATTCAAAGATTCAAAATGGAACCAGAATAGGAGAAAGAAGCTAAGGGTAAAGAGAAACAAATTCAGGAGGACTCAGTACTAGGTATGGAAAAAGTATGGGTGATCAGAATACTTTGGTAAATGTAATAATGGTTCAGGAAGTTGCCAAAGACAACAGTTTATAAAAACCAATAGGATTTCCCTACATTAGCACTAATGAAGTATGAAATATGGTGGGAAAGAAATGAACAAAAAGTAGCAATTAGCAATAGCAACAAAAACTATATAGTTTCTAGAATTAATTTAAGCCAGACTATATTACACCTCTAAGCCAGACTATATTACACCTCTAAAGAAAAAAAATTTTTTAACTTGAATAAATACAGAAGACCATTTAGAAAAAATACAGAAGGGCTCTGTGTTCTTGGACAGACATTTTGCTATTTATTATAAAGGTATTTATTCTCTCTTAATCCACAAATTCAACATGATCCCAATAAAAATTCCAGTGGGATTTTTGGGGGGAATTTGACATATTTTTTTGAAATATAAAAAGAAATAACAAAGGCCCAGAAATAAGTAGATCAAAATTGAAAAATAAAAATAATGAGGAAGACTTCTCTTACCAGATATTGTGACTTAGTACAAATCCCTATTAGTAAAAACAGTGTAGGTTGGATGCAAGAACAAATAGAACACTAGGGTTGGGTAGCGAGACCAGGAGGAGACGTGTGTACAGGGACATTTTAATGATAAATATTGCACCACAAATCAATTGGCAGAGGACAGGATGGATTACTTAACAGGTGATGCACTTTGTGGAGAAAAATAGACCTGAACTCAGAGGGGCACTTGGAAGCAATTTGGGGGCTCATCTTTGGGGAAAGGATGGGTGGAATGTGGCTTGAGGCAGAGCATGCCACAGTGAGACGGTTAGAAACAGCAGATTCAGTGCACAAATGGCGGCGTGGATGCAGCTTACAGCAATGTCAAAGGAATGCAGGGTAACAGGAAAGACTCACAAAGCAACAATATATATATTTTACAAAAACAGATAAAAATAAGAATCGTTGCCAAGGTGGGGTGCAGGAGAGAGCTGGGAGTGGAAAAATAAATAATAAAAACACAATTTTCATATTTATGGCTACATGATCTTACAGTACAGTGGTACAGAATAAATTTCCTCTGATGGATTTTTTCCCTTTCCTTTTGAAATCAGTTTGTATTTGTTTACGAGAAGGCAGGATCTAGAGGAAAGGTCAGGCACTAAAGACACTGGAAAGAGCACATGGGTTGGAAGAATGAAATGCTTTGTTCAAGTATAAGCATCTGGCTAAGTGCCAGCACCCAGGACTCCTGTGAAAACTTTGGTTGCTTATAGATTATTTTAAAATATATGGAATTCTTAGTAAAAACATCCGAAAAGTGAATATGCACTTTTTTTTTCCCACAAAGGATATTTCCTTGGTTGTTTTCTTCTCAATGTGAAGATAAAACTCATCTTAGCAAAATGCAAATAAGCAAACATAAAACAAACCATGATTCTATCACAGCCATCTCTATACATATATACATATGTGTGTGTGTATATATATATATATCTTTTTTTTTTCCAAAATAAGGAAACCAACATTAAGCCTGAAGGGAAATTTCCTGGCCCTGAGTCCTAAAACCTTCTTTTTTAGAGGAAGTAGGTCCAGAAAAATGTTGTTTACTTGAAGGTAAAGATTGCAAAGCCTGTTTTTCATTGTTTTATTACTTTAGCACCTGCTGAGTTACACATAAACCAAAAATTGAGGGGACAATCAGAGGCTCTGTAAAGCAGGGACAAGATTGTCATGCTCAAAGGGGAAACCTGCGGGGCCCCAGAGAGCTGGCAGCGGAGGAGAGGTTCCTTCTACCACAGTTGAACACAAGGTCTTTCCCAGGAAAGATCAGCAGTGCTAGCCCTGACCCCAGGAGGCACCCAGAGCTTCATGGGAGGCCAGCCATAGCTTGGGCCCAACTCACTGTTTCACAAAAATTTTCAGGGTTGTGACCCCAGACCATTTCAGAACTGGAATGAAGCTTAGACGTCATTCAACGTAAAAATTCTGGGACGACAGTGTGGTGGCATAGTTTTGAGTTTTGAATGCTCACATAAAAACTGAGGAAACCCAAAATCCACAATCAACTATTTTCAATAAAACTATGATAAGTGGTATCCCTATGTGTATCCCTATGACCCCCAAAATACAAGGGGACAAGGATAAACCAACAGTCGTGAAACCTGCAGTGGCATCTGAGAGGGCGAAAGCGAGGACAGCAGTGGCATGTCTGAGGAATCTGAGAGCAGGGCCCACTTCACAGCAGGCAGACTGATCCAGCAGCAGGTGCTCAAATTGGGAGCCAGCGAGGGTGAGCTTCGTTCCCCAGCCCACAATGATTTCAAGGGCTGGGACAGCAAAACCAGCCAGTTTTTGCACATATTTTCAATTTTGGGTTTGTGCTCCTAACCGTTTACCCACCAGATTTGTAGTGTCTGCTGATTTCCATGATGTAAATTGTGGTTGATTGCATCAACCTGAATACAACATTGTATGTGTCTGACTCTTGCAAGGTGGGAGCCACCTGAGCACTGTGGGAAGGGCCAGGGCTTGTTTTCAGAACTGGCTGCACACTGGGTAGAAACTGCTAGGAGTGAAATCGGAACTGGGCAGGAGTAAGAACTACTGTGATAAAGGAAAGAGAGGGTTGAGATCAAAATGGGGAATGGCCAGGTGCAGTGGGTCACGCCTGTAATCTGAGCACTCTGGGAAGCCTAGGAGGGTGATTGTTTGAGTTCAGGATTTCAAAACCAGCCTGAGCAAGAACGAGACCCCATCTCTACTAAAAATAGAAAAAACTAGCCAAGCATAGTGGCACATGCTTGTGGTCCCAGCTACTTGGGAGGCTGAGGCAAAAGGATCAGTTGAGCCCAAAAGTTTGAGGTTGCTGTGAGCTACGATGCTACCACAGCACTCTACCCAGGGTAACAGAGTGAGACTCAGGCTCACAAAAATAAAAAAGGGGGGCATGGGACAGAGGCAGGAAATATCAGAGAGCAAGCTGCCGTGTTTCTGAACACTACACAAAAGTCAAAGAAGAGGGAGGAGCTCTGTGAAGTCTGCTACCTCGAACCACACAGGTCTGAGTTCAGGAAAACAAATATTGCAGAAAAACATACCAAGGTCAAATCCCATGCAAAGTTATTATAAATCATTTCACTAACTCCACAATCTCCAAACCTGCAGCTCATGGTGATCAATAGAACAAACACAAAACTGGAAAATACTTGTCCTGGGCCATTTATTCTGGATAGGAGGCCACACTCCTGACAACTTCCAACGAAGTTAAATTGACCTAAGCAAAATTGTGACAAGGGTGTCCTCACCAGCTTCCTCCTCCTCTGTCAACCACTTCCTACACCCTCATCACATTCTCCCACTTGCCCAGAGATTTTCAGCAGTAGAGTTAGCATGTGCCAGGCTGCCTCACCCTAACCGAAGCTATCCATGCTCTCTTCTATCCTGCCATGGCTCTCAACCAGATCCCATCCATCTTTGACAACAGATTTTTGAGAGAAGACGATTACACTAGCAAACAAGTTAAAGTCCTATTAAGAATTCTATTTCTTGTCATTAGTAGAATGAAGAAATAAAATGTGTACCTAGTATTTGTAGAATGGACTATTTCACAGCATGAGAATGAATGCTCTATGATTATGCAACAGCAGGGATGATGTCACAAACATAATTGAGCAAAAGGAGCTGGACAAAAACAAGTATGTGTCATATGATTTCATTTATGTGAAATACAAAACAAGTCTGGGTGCAGTGGCTCACACCTGTAATCCTAGCACTCAGGGAGACTGAGGTGGGAGAATTGCCTGAGGTCGGGCTCAAGACCAGCAGGAGCAAGAGCGAGATTCTCTACAAAAAAAATTAGCTGGGCGTGGTGGCACAAATCTGTAGCCCTAGCTGCTTGGGAAGCTAAAGCAGCAGTAATGCTTGATCTCAGGAGTTAGAGGTCGCTGAGAGCTATGATGATGCCACAGCACTGTAGCTGGGGGAACAGAGCAAGACCCTACCTCAAACAAAACTAAATCAAATAGGCAGAAGTAACCCATGTTGTTCTAGGTTGGGTTAGTGGTTACCCTATCAGGGAGAAGAGGTCACGAGTGGTCACAAAGGGAGCCTCTGGGTGCTGCTTGATCTGCGTGCTGGTTCCATGGGTGTATTCTGTTTGTGACACATGTCAGAAGGTGATGCTTCTATTACATGTGCATTTTTGTGTGGATTATATACTCAATAAGAAACAGAACTTCTAAAAATGTCAAAGAAACTTTACCAGACAGTCCCGCTTTCCCCAAAGTCCCTCCTTGGCTGCCTGGACAATGCGGGCCACTCCCTCCTTCCTCTCAGCCCGCCATGTTACTCCCCTCAGGCACCCAGCACACATCCATCTGTTTCCAGCTCCATGGAAGGTGAAGTCAGATGCCTGGCCTGCCTCTCTCAGGCAAAGCTGGCTTTCTGGTTTTCACTGGTTCTTCCACAGTACTCTATCTCATTACACTGTCAACTTGAGGAAAGTTTTTGCAAGTTACAATTTTGGATTCACAAATTCTTTCCCCAGGGAATCAGTTAGGTGAAGAAACCTGGTGTCCCACTACCCTGTCTTCCACTTCCTCCTTCTCCCTCCTTTCCTTCTTTTGGGGAGGTCAGGTGCTAAGTACCAGAGGTGCTAGTCTAGTGGTCACATTGGTGATGTTTGTGACCGTGTAGTTGCTGTCAGGACTCTGACCACACCCTCTCAGTCCTCTGGTCTTTAGCAACTGACAGTGGTATATAAGACATAGGCCCCCTTGGGCCTCGAGTGATGCTCTGAGGCCCTTTGATTGTGTGGTTTCCTGTGTGCCCCAGAGGGATATGAAGCAAAAGCTCAAGTTGCCCACAGTTTGTATTTATTACCATACCCTTATTAGCTGCCTCCCTTTCCTGTCTCATTCCCACTCTCCCCTGAGCCCTGTAGGTGTTTCCTGGGATCATCTTCCAACAAGAGCAGCTGCCCATGAAACCCCATTTCAGAATCTGAGTCTGGGGATACAAACCACGGCAGAGCTCAACCATAACCCCGCACACGTGCTGGAGTGCACATGCACATACCCACACATCTGTGCATCATGAGTTATATTAGTGTGTGGCAGACCCTGAGGTGTCCACTGAGTCATGCCCTTTGCTAATTCCTTCCCCATGAGTGTAGGTGGAATTTGTGACTGAGTTCTAGCTAGCAGAGTATGGCAAACATCAAGGGACAGTCACTCCTGTAATTGTGTTCCATTTTAGCTAATAGGGGAGGGATCCTCCTGTTGGTTGTAAAGAAGCAGACTGCCAACATGTGAGTTGTCTGTGGGTCACATGACGAGAACTGCAGCGGCCTCTGGGGCTGAGTCTGCTCTCTGAACAACAACCAGCAAGAAAACAGGGACTTCAAACCTACAACTACATGGAGATGAATTCCATGAACAACATGGTAAGTTTCAAGTTGAGTCTCCAGATGAGCACACAGCCCCACTGACACATGATTACAGCCCTAGAGACCTTGAGCAAGAAGACCCAACCAAGGTATGTGTGTAGACTTGACCCACAGAATTCTGAGATAATAAATGTGTGTATCTTAGAGCTATGAAATTTATGGTAACTTGTTATGCAGCAATAGAAAACTAACATATTCTCTGTGGAACTTTTTTTTTTTATTGTTAAATCATAGCTGTGTACATTAGTGCAATAGCCTGTACCCATTCTAAGATGCACTGTAGATGTGGCCACACCCATTACCCTCCCACCACCAAAACCTCCCCCCTCCCTTCCCTTTCCTTGGCCCTTTCCCCGTAGATTGTGCTATAGTTGGGTTATAGCCTTCATGTGAAAGCTATAATTTAGCTTCATAGTAGAGCTGAGTACATTGGATACTTAATAATTACTTATAACTGCTGTCAAATGTTTATTTAATCAAAAGAATAGAGTTAGTAAATGT
>CAUYPK010012230.1:0-53264 GCA_963574355.1 Loris lydekkerianus | reverse complement strand
TTTTAATTCCTACAACAGATCAGTTCACCTAGCAGTCAGAGCTGTCTCATCACACTGTCAAGGATGAAATTCTTGTTCACTGGCTCAGGGCCTGTGGCTCAAGGGGCTAAGGTACCAGTCACATATTCCTGAGCTGGTGGTCGAAACAACAGCTGCAACCAAAAACTAGCCGGGAATTGTGGCAGGCGCCTGTAGTCCCAGCTAGTTGGGAGGCAGAGGCAAGAGAATCGCTTGAGCCCAGGAGCTGGAGGTTGCTGTGAGCTGTGATGCCACAGCACTCTACCCAGGGTGACCGCTTGAGGCTCTGTCTCAAAAAAAAGAAAAAAATTCTTGTTCACCCACACACATACAGCCCATACAAAAAAGGGATAGAGGTACGTAGGAATCACCAACCTGACCGTGACATCCTACTAGTATATCCTTATGCATGAGGTCATTATTCACATTAAGAAGATACATTCTGATTATGTCCCAATGACTTTATGAAATTACTTAGATTCCAGCCCTCCCCACCCCCTAGCTTTTCCAGGTTGTGAACTGTCCACAATTCCTAAGAGTGTGTTGATAGCAGCATCAAAGAGATGAACTGTAAAAATTTTAAACCATCAAATGAAAACTATACAATTTGGAGAAAGATGTATATTATACAACCAGCAACCTCCCTGGAATAAATTACTGAAAATTTGTATTCTTCAGTTGTAAGGTAGTTAAAATATAGGTAAGTTTTTCTAGCAAGCTAGAAAACAAGCAATTCAAGATTGCACATGAAGTGATTCTAAGAAAGACAGTCTTTCAAGAGCTGCTGAAATCTAGGCGTGTGTTACTTACATCAACCAACATCTTCTCCGCCACCCTGCAATCCATCAACCATGTCCAATTTACTCTTTATGTTTAGGAGTATGACAAAGTCCACGTAGTCAAAAGGTAGAAACCACACAGACATCACACTGAAAGTTTCTCTGCTTTGGGCCAGCAGGAAATTCCAGTTGCTTCATTCCCCAGAGCCAGTTAAGCTGCTGAAATGAAAGGGGTGCTCAGAAAGGTCACTATGTCAGGACGCAGACTTGATTTTCAGGGTTGGAGGAGGCCAAAGACTAATAGGATTCAGAGTCTGCGCGCAAGGTCAAGGTCCTCTGAATCACAAAGAGCTGATGGGTCTCTGCCTGGGGGAAGAAACAGAATTCAGCGCCAAAAGGGGAAGCCGTAAACTAAGAGCACAGGTCTGCGGCGCGAAGAGAGGTGACCAGCAAGCCGTCACTCGCTGAGATCCCCACTGACACTTACAAACGGTCCTCCTCAAGTCTCAAGACCTCTAACCACTATACGTCCAAATCGTTATTCTCCTCCGGTTTCTCAAACAGGCTACCTTCCTCTGACTCTTTTCCCACGACCTTTCATCCTCCTACAGCGCCCTTGGGTCTCTCAGCCTCCCACACAGACACACACACAAGGACCCAACAGCAGGGCTGGGCCAGCCCAATTTCCACACTCCGCACCCACTCCTTTAAGGTAGCCAAGAACCTCCCGAAATCCGAGAGTTGGAGAGCGCCACACGCGCCCACCACTGCACAGGCTCTAGGGTCAGGCGGTCTCCTCTCCACCGACCCCCACCGGACCACGACACTCGCGGGGCACCAGGGCTCCAGGGTTCTGCGCCGCGACCCCCGAGCCGGCCCCAGGCCACCAGGGGGCGGGAGGGAGCAGCTCGCGGGGTGCCTCCCCCGTTCCCCTCCCCCGACCCGCCGGCCACTCACGGATTTTCACTCGGCGGTGGTCGAGGCGCGCGGCGGTGGCGTGCAGGGTGTCCAGGCGGCGGTGAAGCGCGGCGGTGCGGTGGCCCAGCGCGGCCGCCTGTCCCTCTAGCTCGCCGAAGATGTCCCCAGCGCAGCGCGACAGGTCGGCGAGCTGCGATAGCAGGCAGACTAGGGTGTGCGAGCTGACCTGCTCCAGCGAGCGGAAGAGCGGCGCGTCCTCTGCCTCGGCCGCCGCGGCCTCGGGCCGGCGCAGCCGCGCGGGCTCCACGGTCCTCTGGTGGAAGGGCATGGCGGGGGCGGGCCCGCGGCGGGCGCCCGGGGAGCGCAGCCCCTAGTCCGCCCCCAGTCGGCGCGGGGCGCGAGTCTGCATCCAACACAAAGAAAAGTCCGGGGCAGCGGCGGAGCGCCGAGGAGACTCCGGGCGGCTCCTGCTCGCGGGGGACAGGCCGGGCAGGCAGGAAGGACAGACGGACGGGCGCGTGGGCAGGCGAGCAGGCACCCGGGGAGCGCGGGATCGGTTCGGGGATCCCAGCCCAGCTGCCCGTCCTTCCAGCCTCCGGGGATCCCGGGCCGCGCGGCCAGGAGAAGTTCCAAGGGCAGCTCCCGGGCGGGCAGCGGTGGCCGCGGCGGCGAGCGGAGCCGCAAGTCCCGCTGAAGTTTGCAGGCAGGCAGGAAAGAGCCGGCGGCTCCTTCCCTCCCTCCGGATTGGAGAGGGAGGAGGAAGCGGGGGGAGTGCCGCCGCCACCGGGTGAGAGGGAGGGGAGGCGAAAGAAAGGAAAGGGGAGGAGAGAAGGGCCGGCCCGGGGAACCACCTGCGGCTCCCGCGGCCGCCGCGCCCAGCGCCCGCGGGCTATGGCGGCCCCGGCGCCCCAGGGCACCCTGCAGGAGCGGGCTTGGCGGCGCAGTCCGGGGGCCCCCGCCGCCGCCCCAGTACCCTTCCAGCCCACGGCCGGTGGGGCAGAGCCCGGCCGGCCCCCCAGGCTGGGGCGGAGCGCGGGCAGAGGCGCCGGGCGGCTGCGGCGGGACCCGCTCGCGCAGCTCACCTGCGCGCAGGTCCGCCCCGCGGGGAACGCCAGGGCCTCCTGGGCCCTCCGCTGCCCCCCTGGAAGGCGGCCAAGACTTCTAGGCCGCTTTGGGGGACCTCAAAGAAGAATCATTAAATCATCCAGTAGCCAGAGGTTCTGTAGCCAACCAGGAGTCCGCGTCCCAATTGGTAAAACCTCTGAGGCTCTCTTTCCAGGGGGCTTGCAGTGGAGTTCTCAGCACGGAAAACTAGACCAGCTGGGAAGGTCCAGGATGCAATGTGCCTAATGAGTTTCTAGCCTCCCAGGCCTGGGAGTTGAAGGGTAGGGCACCGGAACCTAGAACCCTCAATTCGGGGGCTGAAAGACGTTTAAAATAACTGCTATTGAGATCATGGTCATGGGACACCCCTCTAACTCAAAACTTCTGGTTAGAAGTATTTAAAAAAGACTGAGTCCAATATCCCGAAGCTAAAATCTCACTGGCCGCTCATCGCTATGTTTGCTCAGAAAAGGAATCTCTGTTCTTTGGTTTCTGCTCCCTGACTGACCCTCGTTGCTGTATTATTTCGTGACAGTTCAGGAATCAGTCTCCAGAGCTGTGCTAACTGTACTAAGAAGTTCCCTCTCTCCGGGGAACAGGGCCAATGCAAGACAAATGGGCCTGGATAGAGCAGCACTTCTAGAAAAAATTCAGGAGACAGAAACATTTCTTTTTAACCCTGGGATATAGAGGCTAATTTTTATAGGCCAGTAACAATCTCATATCACCTACTGTGACCACCTTCAAGGTTGTTATGAGGCACAAAGGATCTGCTGCTGGAAAGGGGTGGGGGGTTCTGAAATGTATGACGCTCTGTAGAAACTTCAGGAACAGTATAATCGTGTACTGCTTCCTCAAGAAATATTCATTGCGTGACTATGTGTCAGACAGTGGCTAGAGACAAGGTAATGTGCAAAGCTGGCTCTACCATCCCTGCCATCAAGAGTCTCCCGAGTTAGGCATCAAGACCATGCCTAACATGTAAAAATTATATGCAGTATAATTTGCCTAATTATAATATACACTTCAGTGCTTTTTAATAGATTCAGTGTCATGCAGACAATAAAACGTAATCAATTTTAGAACATTTAAATCACACCTCCCCCCCCACAAGAAACCAGTTCTCTTTAGTATGGTTTCAGTATCTCTCTCTCCTCCCAACCCCTTTGCAACCTTCTATCTTTATAGATTTGCATTATTCTAGACATTTTGTATCAATGAAATCATACAATGTGTAATCTCTTGTGACTGTTTTCTTTCACTTAATGAAATGTTTTCAAGGTTCATCTATGCTATAGCAGGGATCAGTACTTCAATTCCTTTTTATGGCTGAATAATGTCCCACTATATGGATATGCCACATTTTGTTCATCCATTCAGCAGGTGATAGATACTTGGGCTTCCACTTTTTGGCTATTATGAGTCATAACCATTCATGTACAAGTTTGTGTGTGGACCTTTGTTCTTATTTCTTCGGGGTATACACCGAGAGTTGGAATTCCTACTTAACCTTCTGAGGAATGGCCAGTTTTCCAAAGAGACTGCATCATTTTATGTTCCCACCAGCAATGTATGAGAGTTCTAGTTTCTCTACAACCTAAACAATACTTGTTATTATCTGTCTTTTTTATTATTGCCATTCCAGTGGGCATGATGTCTCACTGTAGGTTGGATTTGCATTTCACTGATAGCTAGAGATAATGAACATCTTTTTATGTGCTTCTTGGCCACTCATTTATACTCTTTAGAAAAAGACAACATTGGAGAAAATGTCTGTTGAGATTCTTTGCCCATTATTATTATTTTTGAGACAGTCTCACTTTGTCAGCCTCAATAGACTGCTGTGGCATCGTAAGTCACAGCAACATCAAACTCTTGGGCACAGGTGATTGTCTTGCCTCAGCCTCCCAAGTAGCTGTGACTACAGGTGCCTGTCATAGTGCCCAGCTATTTTTAGAGACAGGCTCTTGCTCTTGCTCTTGCTCAGGCTGGTCTCCACCGGCCTCAGCCTCCCAGAGTGCTAGGATTACAGGCGTGAACCACCTCCCCCAGCCTCTTTGCCCATTTTTTAATTGGATTGTTGTCCCTTTATTATTAAGATGTAATCGTTATTTAAATACACTAGATGCAGGCCAGGCACAGCAGCTTATGCCTGTAATACTAGCACTCTGGTGGGCCAAGGCCAGTGGATTGCTTGAGCTCACAGGTTCAAGACCAGCCTGAGCCAGAGTGAGACCTCATCTCTAAAAATAGCCAGGTGTTGAGGCTGGTGCCTGTAGTCCCAGCTAATTGGGAGGCTGAGGCAAGAGAATCGCTTGAGCCCAAGAGTTTGAAGTTGCTGTGAGCTGTGATGCCATAGCACTCTACCAAGAGCAACAAAGTGAGACTCTTGTCTTAAAAAAAGAAAAAAATAAAATAAATATGCTACATGCAAGTCTCTGGTGAATTATATTTCCTTACTGTTGTGGTTTAACATTGTTCTTTAACAGTCTGTTGTGGTTTAACATTGTTCTTTATTCATTCTTCTCATCCCTTGAAACTATCTTCTTGGCTTAAAAAGCAATATGGTTTAACCACATAAACTAATATAAGGAGAGCCAGGATATTTTTCTAAATATGTGATCCTGGGGCAATATGAATAGAATTTTTTGGTACAATGATTTCACTGCTCCAGAGGCCAAATTTAAACCAAAACATGGAATAAACAGGATTAATGGGTATATCCATAAAAGCAACTTAATTTCTAGTCTCTTGCTATCCTTCTAAGAATCTGTTTAGTGAGGCTAGTTCTTCCTTCCTTTTCTGCTTCCTTCCTGAAAGCAATCTCATGATTCTTTTCTTCTCTCTCTCTCTCTCTATTGAAACTTCTGCTCTCAATTCAATAATTAAAACTTGCTGCTTTCCCCAGTAGGGGCCTTCTGTGGGCATAAGTGTCAGCAGGGAGCTTTGTTCCCATCTTAACCTACCCCTCCCCCCCCAGCCAGCTTGCAGTAAAGGGACAGAGTGGAATGGGGAACAGGAAAATGTGTCCTGGACTGGTACATTTGTTGAAATGGTGTCACGCCCTCTGGGCTTGGTGGACATCTGAAACACTGAGCATGTTTGGCCATACTTCCTGGTGCACAGGCAATGAGTTTTCTCTGACTGCCTATTTTTATCCCAACTGTGGTTTTCCTTCCATCCACCCCTCATGCACTCTCTTCAATGGGGCCCTATCAACCCTCCAGTGAGACCTTTTAGGGAGAATCACTTTTAAAATGACCCGTGCCAACCACCCAACTATGGATTCCACATGGGGTCACTGAGACTCACATGTCTTTAAAAAGCTCAGGGCTGAGAGAACAGTTCCCTCCTAGACACAACCCTCCCACCCTCCCACCCCCAATGTTATAAGATGTCTCTTCCTCAGGTGGAGTTGGGTACCAGTTAGCTGTTGACCAGAAGCATCCCCCAAGCCCTCTGAGATACCAGCAAAGCCCTCACTCAGCTCGGTCTCAGATGCCAGTGTCCCTACCTGGTGTGGGGAGAAATTGGGACTTTCAGTGCAGCTCTGTCCAAGAGCCTTCCTCATCCATGTAATAACAAATGCTTGTACCCTCTAAATCTATTGAAATAAAAACAAGTAATTATTTTTCTAAAAAACTTTCTTTGATCTTCAGGCACTTGACTTTTTTGTACCTCTGAATGAGCATCTAACCAGTCGTCAACCATTTACTTTGAAATTTCCACATTGCAGTCTTCATAATAGATTTCGGTATCTGTTGTATATCATTTCTCTGCCCATCGGTAACAACTTCCCTTTTAATGTTCCATTATGTAATACAGACAAGAACAAAAACATTACGCCAACTTATTCCAAGAAGGTAATGCCACTTACTAAGTTCACTAGTTGGGCTCTGCCACATGACTCTCTTCATCTCTGCTTAATAGTCATCAAGACCTGAAAAAGCAGGAAAGGAGCCGTGTGTGTGTGTGTGTGTGCGTGTGTGTGTGTGTAAGAGCCTGACAGCACTCTCCATTCTATTTTTTTTTTTTAATTTTAGAGACAGAATCTCACTTTGTCACCCTTGGTAGAGTACTGTGGCATCACAGCTCACAGCAACCTCCAGCTCTTGGGCTTAGCTGATTCTCTTGCCTCAGCCTTCCAAGTAGCTGGGACTACAGGCGCCACCCACAATGCCTGGCTATTTTTTTGTTATTGTTGCAGTTTGGCCAGGGCTGGGTTGGAACTCACCACCCTCAGTATTCGGGGCCTGTCCCCTACTCACTGAGCCACAGGTGCCACCCCATTCTACTTTTTATTAACACTTGAAGAAAGAATAAAGAGAAATTCTGTTCAATTAATTCCAAAACCAAAGTTGTGGAAGTTTATATTAATATGCATTTTAAAGATTCCACCCTATAGTCCCAAGCTACTTGGAGGCTGAGGCAAGATAATCACCTAAGCCCAGGAGTTGGAGGTTGCTGTAGCTGTGTGATGCCACGGCAACTCTACTGAAGGCAATAAAGTGAGACTATGTAGAAAAGAAAAAAAAAGCTTCCAAAAACAATTGGAAAGTAAAATACAGATAAAATATACATTTTCCAACTTTTTAATATACAGCGCAAATGGTTCCTATATTAAAAGTCTAATGATTGATACATTTTTAGTATTCAAAAAGGAAAAAGCAACAAATTATCATGATGTAAAAATGATACAACTGGCCCTGTGGGGTGTAGTGTGTAACATTCTTCTGGCCATGATATACTGTGGTTTATATGCAGAATTAGCCAAGTGGTGGAAACCTCTGGCCAGCCAGTCTGGAGGCCAATAAACCAAAAAGAGACTTTTCTGCTTTTAATAGACACGGACAGGCAAATTTTCCACCAAATTAAAAATAAGACTGGGCTTTGATTAGCCAGAGAGATTTTTAAATACAAATCTTATTGTGTCCCTACCAACTCAAAAACCTGTGAAGCATTTGTATTACTTTTAGGATTATCCTTACTGAGGGCCACAAGCTGGATTCCCGCCTCTGCCCATCCTCCACCACCTCCCACCAGATCAGGCCGTGGGGGCTCACTGTTTCCTTCCTTCTTCCTCCTCCCTCTATAAGCTGGCTCTTCAGATTTGGGGTCAAATGTCACTTCCTTGACACAATGTGCCCTCACCTCCTAGACTACACCAGGCATCCCTATTATAGAATGCTGGACAACTTCTTAAACATGTATGATTCATATTTCTATATTCATATGATTTTTAAATTATCTGTATGAGTCAAGATCCTGAAAGGAAACAAATCAATTCAGATGTTCAATTAAGAGAATTTAATGAAAACACAGAAAACAGACACTGAGGTACCCAGGAACTAACAATGGCAGGGCATTTTTGCCACCCATTGGGTTGACAGGGTGTGAGGGGGTACGGCCTAGATTCCCTTCCAGGCTGGAACACTCATTCACTAGCAGCTGAGTGTGCTGAGGGCAACGAGGAGTCCTAGCCAAGTCCCTTTCTGGGGTGTCCTCAACTAGAATTTCCTTACCCAAAGGCATGTCCCCTTTCCACAAGGCTTGACCTCATGCAGTGGTCTATGTGTATGTATACAGGTCCAACTTGCGGGAGGTGGGGCATGGGTCTGTAGTCCAGCTACTTGGGAGGCTGAGGCAGGAGGATTGCTCATGTCCAGAAGTTCAAGACTATAGTGCACCATGATCGAACCTGTAAATAGCCACTGTGCTCCAACCTGGGCAATACAGCAAGACTCCCTTCTCTAAAAAATAAGTAAGTCCAGTTCACTTGCCCCAAGTCAGAACAACTAACTGCAGAGCTATCCCAGCCCACTCTGCCCACTCCTGATTCTCTCACTCCCTCACCCCAAGTGGTCATCTCAAGAACACTCCCCAGCAAACCTCCCACAAGCCCAGTATTAGTCTGCTCCCCACAGAACCTCACCTGGAGAAAGGGCTAAGAGGAAGAAAGTGTCATCTAAGCCCAGGAAAAGGAGCGCTTTGAGCATGAAGGGAGTGGGGGGAAGTGGCACAGCCTCTCCCCTCCACCTTCTTACCTCCTGCCTGGCTCTTCCAATGGTAGCTGAATGACATCAACCCAGGGATCAGCCTCCTAGGATAGATTGGAGCAGACAATAGATGTGGTGGGGAGAGGGGAACAAAGGCAAATGGAATTAACCAGAACTGTCCACACATTTCGCTCCTCAGTATTTATTCTTTCTCTAGCCTCAAAGGAAGAAATTTAAACACCCATCATCTGGGAAACACCCACAGTTACTATCAGCCACAGGGCAACATCAGTTCAGTCATATTCTGAGCAGGACCTAAATTGTGATGTTAACTTTCTTCAATACTTCATATTAGGGTAGCAGGAGACTGGAAGGATTAAAAAAAAAGCAGTTAGTATAAGTTATTCACCCCCTTTTATAACTAGTCCATAAGGCCAATGCCAATAATTACAACTCCTTTCCTCTACTACCGGCAACAACAAAATTTCCTCTTAGTTATCTGCCAATACTTACAGTGGTAAAAGGAGCTCCAAATATTCAAGAGTACAGTCTTCACTTCCAGTGGAACCATGACTCTGTTCTCTAGCAGAAGGGTCTTTCCTTCTTTGTTAGTAAAGACTTGCAATCAAAAGCCAGTTGACAAGGGAAACTGAGTAATGCTGCATAATTCAGCCTTCTTGGGCTTGAAATATTGGGGGTAGAGGGAGAGACAGCATGTAGAAATAACTAGCCCAATGAGGAAGAAAAAAAATGGCTGTCACGAGAGAAAGCGGGGTCAGGTGAAGGTGCTTGCCAACTATCTAAGATGCAGAAAAGAGAATAGAGGGCTCTGCGCTCGTGCACAGTGGTTACGGCGCCGGCCACATGCACCGAGGTTGCCGGTTCAAACCCAGCCCAGGCCAGCTAAAACAACAATGACAACTGAAACAAAAAATAGTTGTGGTGGGCGCCTGTAGTCCCAGCTACTTGGGAGGCTGAGGCAAGAGAATCGCTTAAGCCCAGGAGTTTGCGGTTACTGTGAGCTGTAACGCCATGGCACTCTACCCAGGGTGACATAGTGAGACTCTGTCTCAAAATTTAAAAAAAAAAAAAAAAAAAAAGAGCATAGAGGAGTTGTGAATATAACAAGATAATTATACCACCTAGCACATGACCTAGTAGAGACATCCAATAGGCCATTGGAAATAGGAGCCTCATACTCAAGTGAGAAGAACAGGATGGAGACTAGGCTTTGGAGACATAGTCATGGAAATCACAAGTGAAGCTCAGGAAGCAGATCAAATTTTGATTCTACAAAGATTTCTTGACCACTCTCCTGAGTATTTCCTTACAGTTATTTATATCTTCCCAACAATGTTGTGTAGCAATTAAGATTGCCTCCATTTTTAAGATGAGAAAATAGACTCAGAAAGATTAATGTTCTTGAAATTGCACAGTGCAAGGAGCCTGAGTCTCTGGGGATCCCAATGCAGAGAGAATAGACAGGGAGTTGTACTTCAAACATCTCCCAGGTGCCAAAGGCCTGTGCTGTGCATTTGTGCACGTTATCTCACTTAATCCTCATGTAATGTAAAATTTTACTGTACCCACTTTATAGACTAGGTACCTGAGAGGCCCAATGATCCCCTGATCACAAAGCTAGGAAGCCGTAGAGTCAGGGTTTGAACCTAAGTTAAGCATCAAGATCCCTAACTGTTCTACTACACTGCACCTCAAGGGGACCCAGAATATAGTTAGATGGGGAAGAGGGAAAATGCAGAAAAAGGAATAGAAAAGCGTTCCTCAAAGATGTTTGAGAAGATCCAAAACAGCCGAGTGGCTTAGATATTAAGGAAAGAGAGAATTTTTCATTGAGAGAGGACATGATGTCATGAAGAACATGGTGGGTTCTAGTTCCAGAACTGCTACAGATTGACTGGGAGACCCTATACTGGTCACTTTTCTAGGCCTCTATTTTCTCATGATAGTCAGCTAGAATCTTCTCCTCTACCTACCAAATGAGGTATCTGTACATTCATTATCACTTCCCTCCTCCATCTCAAAGCAGAACCCTAATTCTATACAAGATGTTCTATCCACCTGTGCTTGGGAGTTAATCTGTTCCTGCATCCTCCATGACCTTGCACCAAATATTACCGTCTTTTTTGCTTCTTCTATTTCTCTTTCTTCATTTGCCACTCAACATTTAAAATACACTTAAGTCTCTCTCATTGAAAGACTAAACCACTTCCCCTTCATCCTGGCTCCTTATTTAAGCAGCTGCAACCCTTTCTTCCTCCTTTCCTTCATGGTGAAGCTTCTAGAATAGACTACATTATAGGTTTCTGGGTCCACACCCATCCCTCACAATCTGCGTTCTCGTCCATCCTTCCTTTGCGATGGCTCTGCTGATGCTCCAGTGCCTTCTGCTTGCTTTGGTCCTCAGATGTACCTGCAGCCCACATTCCTGATTGTTTCCACTTCTGTGAAACTGCCTTCCCAGGTTTCTGCCATGCTCCTCATTTTTAGTCATTCTATGTCATACTTTCAGAACTTTGGGAGGTAAAAGCTATAAACGTGCACATAGACCAGAAATGTGGCTTTTATTTTCCTGGACCTCTAAAGTCAACATACAGATCCTCTAGGAATTGAGATCCTTCAGTTCTTACTGGCAACCTGAGCCACTCAACCATTCCTATGCCATTATCTATTGCTGAATTACTGACAACGCCCAAATCTGTATCTTCAAGCAGGGTTCACATCTCAGTTCTTACCACTCATCTGCTGTGTAGCCTTGGGAAAAGTAGTTCACCACTTATATCTCAGTTCCTCATCTCTAAAGTGGTAACAATAATGAGCTAATACTTACATGAGTTACAACATGTGAAGTGCGTATGTTAGAGCAGGAGGTTAGGAGGCAGGGCTGAGACTGGATACAGGGCTTGCAGAGTGGGGGCAGGTGTTAAAGTAAACAACTTTAAGAAGAAGCTATCTAGAGAGACTGATAACTGGGGCCAAGAAGGAGTTTCAGTGGGCTGGTCAGCCGCCCCTGACATCTTACGTGAACTTTTGCTAAATATAATAGCATTTGCATTGTAGCTTTAAACTTTCTCTGGCTGTCAAATTCCCAAATCATCATATAAAGGATGAAAATGGGAGTTCCTAAACAATCATATAAAGTGTGAAAATGGGAGGGAACCCAAATCTAGGAATTACTACACAAATTCTTAGTAAAAGCTGACACCTTAGCCTTGAATATTCCTCCCATCAATTAATAGGACTTCAAAACACCAAAGAGCAGATTTCTACAGCAGCTGCTCTTTTTGAGCCTGCCCACTCAACAGATGAATGGATAAAGAAATTGTGGTGTATATACACAGTGGAATACTATTTGACCACATAAAAAAAGAATGAGCCAGGCATTGTGGCAGGTGCCTACAGTCCCAGCTACTTGGGAGGCTGAGGCAAGAGGATTGCTTGAGCCCAAGAGTTTGAGGTTGCTGTGAGCTATGATGCCATGGTACTGTACCAAGGAGTGACATAGTGAGACTCTGTCTAAAAAAAAAAGGAAAGAAATGTCATTTACAACAACATGGATGGAACTCAAGGTCATTAAGTAAAATAATGTAAGCACAGAAAACAAACATCACATGTTCTCATTCACATATGGGAGTTTAAAAAGTTGATCTTGGTGGCTCATGCATGTAATCCTAGTACTCTGGGAGGCTTGGGCAGGTGGATTGCTTGAGTTTAGGAGTTCAAGACCAGACTGAGCAAGAGCAAGACCCCATCTCTACCAAAAATAGAAAAACTAGCCAGGCGCCATGGCAGATACTTGTATTCCCAGCTACTCAGGAGGCTGAGCTGAGAGGATCTCTTAAACCCAAGACTTTCAGGTTGCTTGAGCTATGATGCCATAATACCCTACTCAGGGCAACAGAGTGAGACATTTCAAAAAAAAAAAAGTTGATCTCATAACGGTAGGCAGTAGAATGATAGATACTAGAGGCTGGGAAATGGAGGTGATGGGAAGAGGAGATGAAGAGAAAGAGGTTAATGGGTACAAGCATACAGTTAGATAAAGGTTTAATAAGTTCTATCATTCAATGGCAGAGTGATGAGTTAAGAGCAATATATTTTATATTTCAAAGTAGCTAGAAGAGAGAACTTAAATTGTTCTCAACACATAGAAATGGTAAATATTCAAAGTGATGGACACCTCAGATACCCGTCTTGATCATTACGCATTCTAAACATGTAACAATATATCACCTGTATGTATCAGGTATCACTAAAAAAGAATTAGAGGCTCGGTACCTATAGCACAGTGGTTATAGCACCAGCCACATGCACCAAGGCTGGTGGGTTCAAGCCTGGCTCAGGCCAGCTAAACAACAATGACAACTGCAACAAAACATAGCCAGGTATTGTGGCGGGTGCCTGTAGTCCCAGCTACTTGGGAGGATGAGGCAAGAGGATTGCTTAAGCCCAAGAGTTTGAGGTCGCTGTGAGCTGTAATACCATGACACTCTAGCAAGGGCGACATAGTGAAACTCTGTCTCAAGAAAAAAGAAGAAGAATAATTAAAAAAAAAAAAATAAGGTAAGGCTCAGCGCCTGTGGCTCAAGCGGCTAAGGCGCCAGCCACATACACCTGAGCTGGCAGGTTCGAATCCAGACCGGGCCCGCCAAACAACAATGATGGCTGCAACCAAAAAATAGCCAGGCATTGTGGCAGGCACCTGTAGTCCCAGCTACTTGGATGGTGGAAGCAGGAAAATCACTTGAGCCTAGGAGTTGGAGGTTGCTGTGAGCTGTGATGGCACAGCACTCTACCCACGGTGACAGTTTGAGGCTCTGTCTCAAATAAATAAATAAATAAATAAATAAATAAGGTAGGCTAGGCATGGTGGCTCATGCCTGTAATCCTAGCACTCTGGGAGGCCAAGGCAAGTGGATTCCATGAACTCACAGGTTCAAGACCAACCTGAGCAAGAGCAAGTCCCCATCTCTAAAAATAGCCGGGTGTTTTTAAATTTAGCAGTTTAAAAATAGCAGATGCCTGTAGTCCCAGCTATTTGGGAGGCTGAAGCAAAAGAATCACTTGACCCTAAGGTTGCTGTGAGCTGTGATGCCACAGCACTCTACAAAGGGTGACAAAGTGAGACTCTGTCATAAATAAATAAAGAAAAATGGGAATGAGTGCAGTGGCTCACCCCTGTAATCCAAGAACTTTGGAGGGTCAAGGTAGAAGGATAGTTTGAAGCCAGGAGTTCAAGACCAGCCTAGGCAACATAGTGAAATCCTGTCCCTTAAAAAATATGTACTTTTTTAATCTGGTGAAATGGCTTTTTTTTTTTTTTTTTTTAGACAGAGTGTCAGTATGTTACCCTTGGTAGAGTGTCATGGCATCACAGCTCACAGTAACCTTAAACTCTTGGGCTTAATTGATTCTCTTGCCTCAGCCTCCCAAGTAGCTGGGATTACAAGTGCCCCCCACAACTCCTGGCTATTTTTGTTGTTATTGTGGGTGTCATTGTTGTTTAGCAGGCCCAGGCAGAGTTTGAAGCCACCAGCCCTGATGCATGTGGCCAATGCCTTAACCAGTGAGCTACAGGTGCTGAGCCTGGTGAAATAGTTTTTTAAATACTCAAATAAGTCCCACCATAATTTCAATAATTAGCTTTTAACTTGTTAATAATTGAGCCATAATTCACATTACCTAATAAAGTAGAAGAACTGGCAATAATTTAATAAGCAATCAATCTAGTCATAAACATGACCATATTTTTAAAGGCACAGTATATTTACATTGTGCCTCTAAAGAACCAACCCCCTCCTTTCCCCTTTCCACAACAAAGTATATTTTTAAAACTACCAATAAGATCATAACAATTACATGTTTATTTTGACCTATTAATAAGGAGATTAAAGTTTTATCAAAACAGAACATTTATGAAATATGAGAATTTTCATCAAAGAGTACTCTTTCTGTAGTTTAAATCCAGCAATTATAATCCTAACCATGCTTGCTAATCTTAGCTACCAGGAAGTTAGAAAGAGAGAAAGGTAGTTCACAAAACAGGTTGGTAACCAAAACCACCTAGAATTTTGTGTTCCATAGTCAACACCTCAAATCATACTGAGAAATAAACAGGTAGCCAAAGGGAAATGTGCACTTTTGAGCAAGCTATAATTTTGTGCCTTGTAGCTTGGGCCACTCCACTGCAAAGTGGCTCTAGTTACCATGATCTGCAACTACCAGGGGCCCCTTAGAGTGTGTTGCAGACATTCAGCCCAAAGCTTATGATGATCACCCAACATAGCGCTCCCAGAAGCTGACCTGGAGTTCTACACATAGAAGGTATTCACCCCTGAATACCTGTTGGCGATGTTACCATGACAGTTGTGGCAATCCACAACTGACCCCCAAATATTTTCTGGCTGACCTTGCTCATAATCCCATGTGGATCAGGTGCCATGTCCCTTTCACAAAGTAGCTTGTACTTGAATCATGTCCTGATTCCACAGTTGAAATAAAAGATTCAGTAAAGTGCTTTTGCACCTTGGGAGTGAAGAGATTATGACAAGGTCACTGTATCACATTTGAGAGTAAAAAGGGTGAATGGAAAGTTGGCAATATGAGAAAGTGTCCCGATGTCTGACTTATGACAGCGACTTCCTGCTTTAAAAATGAATGACATTTTTGAGGCACCTGCCATGTACTGGGCATTATGCCAAGGAATGTTCATACCTTATCTCATTTTATATCTACAAACAGGCCGGTAAAAAAGGTTTTATTACTACTGACATTTTTCAGGTATGGAAATAGATTCAGAAGGGTGGTTTTAACAGTGAATCTCTAGCATGTGAGAAAGAGACAATGGATTAAAATAGCCCACCTGACTCAAGAGCTTGGAAACTGTATGCCAATGATTCCCAAAGTTTGAAAATCTGCCAGGACTTTATCTGGTACACAGATGCTTCATTAAATATTGAGAAAGACTTTTTTTTGAGGTCTTTCCATTTTTCTTTTCCTATGAAGGAGAAAGACTCAGTATGGTATTAAATCATCAACACCTCTCTAACCCTTGTTGATCTCTTTCTATAAACAATGAGACCAAGCCAGGGCTCAGCCTCTAGCAGGCAGTGGTATATTTTTTTCATGATAGTTCTTTTCATTGATTTAGTTATGGGGAAGTAATGTGGGGTTTTCATTATGCAGTGAAACACATTTTTCTTTTTCAGTAAATGTATTTAAATAGTGAACATTTTTTTTTTTAAATCGTATCTAAATATAATCATCTTTAAGAGTTGGCTATAGTCCCTAGTTATCCAAGCAAGTACTAATCTAGGTGTTGCTCTGAAATGAATTTTGTAGATAAGGTTAAAGTCCCAAATCACCGGACTATAAGTATAGGAGACTAACCTAGATTATCTGGGTGGGCTCAATGTAACTATGAAAATGTTTATAAGAGAAAACCAAGAAGCAAGAGAGTTAGAAAAGGAGATGTGAAGACAAGCAGAGCTCAGAGTGTTATCACAAGGCAAGGAATGTGGGCAGCCGCTAGAAGCCAACAAGGCAAGGAAATGGATTCCCTCCTAGAGCCCCCTGAAGGAATGCTGCCCTGTCACACATGAGATCTACAAATTTGAAGAGTACAGTTTTGTTTCTTACAAAGGATTACATAGGCTGTATAGGCTAGTCATTCTGATGGGCTGGGAAGCATGACTTCCAGCAGAGAATGAAAACAGGCACTTCAAAGGAGGAATGGGGAGACAGGAATTTGTCCTGAATGGGTCTATCCATTTCTAACAGGAGGAGCTATGAATATTCACCAATGGGTGGTATGTGCATACACAGGAAGCAAACATGTATGTTACATACGCTCCATGTTCACTGTGGGCAGGAGATCTAACATTGAAATGTAGTACACTTAGGCTCTGTCAAAACGTGAAGCTGAGCACTTAAGTGCACAGACTCTGTAAACCAGCCAGAGCCAGTTCACGGTCAGTGGTCTTTTAATGGGAAAAAGTTACTGAAATCAGTCTCTTGTCCAGTTAAAGCTGTAGTTGATTCCCTTGTGGAACAAGCTTTGGGACTTGCTCTCCGTGGAAGGCCTGTTTTTGCCATGTGAGAATGGTTATTTGCCTCAATTGGAGAAGTAAAAATGTAGACTGGGTCATGATTAGGAATTAGTCTTAGGACTTAAGGTTTGTTGCTTCTTAATGAACTTCTTCTCGGGTGGTGCCTGTGGCTCAGTGGATAGGGCACCAGCCCCATATACCCAGGGTGGCAGGTTCGAACCCTAGTTCCAGCCAAACTGCAACAAAAAAGTAGCCAGGTGTTCTGGCGGGTGCCTGTAGCCCCAGCTACTCGGGAGGCTGAGGCAAGAGAATCACCTAAGCCCAGGAGTTGGAGGTTGCTGCCACAGCACTCTATCGAGGGCTATAAAGTGAGACTCTGTTGCAAAAAAAAAAAGAAAAGAAAAAAAAAATGAACGTCTTCTCAAATAACTGACTGCCAGGCCTTTTGATGCTGTGCCCTTTTGTTGGTTGTGAACTTTTTGTTTTTTTTGAGACAGAGTTACTAAGACTAAATCATTTTTACCATAAACTTTATATTTGATATAAATATATATGAAAGAACTCATAACCAGCAGACCCATGTTCTAAGAAATATTAAAAGAAGCCCTTTAGGCAGAAAAAAGATGGTATCAGATAGAAATATGGATCTATAAAAAGGGATAAAGAAAAGTGGAAATAGTAACCACATAGATAAATCATAAAGGTTTTTCCTCCCTTTATTTAAATCTCTTTAAATGACAACGGAATGTACTATAGCAATGTATTATAGTTAATATCATATGAATAAGTAAAAAGCATGATATCAATCATATAAAGGGTGGAAGAGAAGTGTGTTGGTACATTCTGTGTTGCTATAAAGGAAATACCTAAGCTGGGTAATTTATAAAGAAAAGAGCTTTACTTGGCTCATGGTTCTGCAGACTATACAATCCTGGTGCCGGCATCTGGTTTTGGTGTGAGCTTCAGGGAGTTTCCAATCAAGGCAAAAGCAAAGGGGGATCAGACGTGTCACATAGTGAGAAAGAGAGCAAGATGGAGGGAGGAGGGGTCCCAGACTCCTTTAAACCAGTGGTTCTCAACCTTCCTAATGCCACGACCCTTTAATACAGTTCCTCATGCTGTGGTGACCCCCAACCATAAAATTACTTTCGTTGCTACTTCATAACTATAATTTTGCTACTGTTATGAATCATAATGTATATATCTGATATGTAGGATGGTCTTAGGCGACCCCTATGAAAGGGTCATTCCACCCTCAAAGGGGTCGCAACCCACAGATTGAAAACTGCTGCATTAAACAATCAACTCTCATGTCAACTAACACTGTGAGAACACAGTCATCATTACAGAGGCTCCAAGCCATTCATAATGGATCTCTCCCCATGGCCCAAACACCTCCCTCCAGGATCCAACTCCAACACTGGGGATCACATTTCAACATGAGATTTGGAGGGGTCAAACATCTAAGCCGTATCAGAAAGGAATGAAAGTACATTATCATAAGTTACTTAAAATATGTGAGATAATAGAATATTCTTAAGGTAGACTATGATAAGGGAAAGATGTATACTATAAACCCAAAAGTGACCAGTAGAATAACAAGAATTATTATAGCAAACAAGCCAATAACAGGGATAAAATGGAATCATAAAAATAATACTCATTGAACCTTAAGATGGCAGAAAAAGCAGGACAAGGAGCATGGAATAGATGAAACAAATTGAAAACAATAGCAAGATTATAGACTTAAATCTAAACATGTCTCTAATCACATTAAATGTAAATGACCCAAACATCCCAAATAACAGGCACAGATTATCAGGCTGGAATTTAAAATAATAGCAACAAGAATCAACTCACTGCTGCCTATAAGAAACATACTTCAAGTATTACTAGGAAAAATGATTATTACATAATGATAAAGATCAATTAATCAAGAGAGCATAGCCATCATGAAGTGTTTGTACTCAATAATAGAGCATTAATTACCTAAAGCAAAAACTGCATGTAGAAATACACAGGTTGACAATTAAAGTCACAGATTTCCATATTCCTCTCTTAACAATGATAAGCAAGTAGACAGAAAATCAAGTAGACAGAAAATCAAGAAAGATATAGAACATTTGAGGTAGTGCCTGTGGCTCAAGGAGTAGGGCGCCATTCCTGGAGGTGGCGGGTTCAAACCCGGCCCTGGCCAAAAACGGGAAAAAAAAACAAAGAAAAAAAAATCTCTATATCTATCTATCTATCTATCTATCTATCTATCTATCTATATAATATTTGAAAAGCACTATCCCCTTGACCTGACATTTACAGAATACTTCACCCAATAACCATGAAATACATAACTTTTTCAATTGCACATGGAACATTTACAAAAATAGACCATATTCTTGGCCACAAAAAAGTCTCAATAAATTTAAAAGTATTCAAGTCATATAAAATATGTTCTCTGACCACAACAGCATTAAATTAGAAATAAACAACAGAAGGATGTCTGGAAAACCCTCATTTGGAAACATTTAGAAACTAAATTACACACTTTTAAATAACCCATGGGCCAAAGAGTAAATCAAAAGGGAAATTGGAAAGTATTTTGAACTAAATGAAAATTAAAACATAATTTTGGAGGAAAGTTATGGCACTAAATATCTATTTATTTAAAAAAAAAAAAAAAAAAAAAAAAGGGCAGAAACGTCTCAGCTCTGTGACCCAGTTTCCACCTTCAAGAATTAGAAACAGAAAAGCAAATTAAAACCAGAGTA
The DNA here is from genome assembly GCA_963574355.1 of Loris lydekkerianus. NCBI lineage: Eukaryota > Metazoa > Chordata > Mammalia > Primates > Lorisidae > Loris > Loris lydekkerianus. Next base: position 33,618 of record CAUYPK010012230.1, on the reverse strand, counting down.
AAACCTACCCAAGATGCTGACACAAGATGACTGCTTGAGGCCAGGTGTTTGGGATTTCAGTGCACTCTGATTATACCTGTAAATACTGCACAAAGCTTTGGCAACATGGCAAGATCCTGTCTCTGAAGTAAAAACAAACAAACAAAAACAAAAAACAAAACAAAAAATCAAAGCAAGCAAAAGACAGGAAATAATTAAGACCAGAGAAGAAATAATAGAAAATAAAACAACAGAAAAATCAATTATTTATATACAAAACTCAATTATTTGTTATATATTAGTAATGAACAAGTGGATGTTGAAGTTTTAAAAATACAGGGAGGGGAGGAAAAAGAAAAAGAAAGAATTTTTAAAATACAACTTACCAAAGGCTCGTAAAACACTTAGCTTCCGGGATCAGATGAGATCCAGCGTGTTCAGGGTGGTGTGGCCATAGACAATTCAATGCATTCTAAATCAAAATCCCAACAGGTAATACCTTCTACAACATGAATGAACCAGAAAAATATCCTAAATGAATGAAGATACAAAAAGGCATATATATAATTTCACTTCTATGGAATGTCCATAAGAGTCAAATCCATAGAAACAAAAAGTGGTTGCTAGAGACTGGTAGGAGGGTAATGAAGTGACTGCTAATAAATACAAAGTTGCTTTTGGGGAGATAAAAATGTTCTGGAATAGGCAGCGCCTGTGGCTCAATGGGTAGGGCACCAGTCCCATATACCGAGAGTGGCGGGTTCGAACCCAGCCCTGAACAAACTGCAACAAAAAAAAATCCGGGCGTTGTGACAGGTGCCTATAGTCCCAGCTACTCAGGAGGCTGAGGCAAGAGAATCACCTAAGCCCAAGAGTTGGAGGTTGCTGTGAGATGTGATGCCACAGCACTCTACCAAGGGTGACAAAGTGAGAGTCTGTCTCTAAAAAAAAAAATGTTCTGGAATTAAATAGTGCCAACAGTTATACAGTTTGTTAATACAGGGTGGCCATAAAGTTCATGTGCAATTGTATCATCTTAATAGCCGCCAGTATATTAAAAACTACTGGATTGTACACTTTAGAATGGTTAAAATGGAGAATTTTATGTTATGCAAATTTTATCAGTAAAAAAAAAAAAAAAAAAAGGCTCTGCGCCTGTGGCTCAAGCGGCTAAGGCACCAGCCACATACACCTGAGCTGGCGGGTTTGAATCCAGCCCAGGCCCGCCAAACAACAATGATAGCTGCAACCAAGAAAATAGCTGGGTGTTGTGGTGGGCGCCTGTGGTCCCGGCTACTTGGGAGGCTGAGGCAAGAGAATCGCTTAAGCCCAGGAGTTGGAGGTTGCTGTGAGCTGTGATGCTACAGCACTCTACCCAGGATGACAGCTTGAGGCTCTTTCTCAAAAAAAAAAAAAAAAAAAAAACAGCTAAAAAATTCCAGCAAGCATTTTGCTAATAATTGACAAGTTGATGCTAAAATTCACATGGAAATGCAAAGGATCTAAATGGCCAAAACAACTTTGAAAAGCAGAATAAAGTTGGAGGGCTGAGTAACTCTACATGATTTCAATGCTTATACTATAAAGATGCAGTATTCAAAAGAGTGCGGGATTAAAAAATAAATTAATGAAACAGAATAGTGTGTAAAAACAGACCCACACATATACGGACAAATGATTTTCAAAACAGATGCAAAGACAATTTGTTGGAGAAAGGATTGTCTCTTCAACAAATGGTCCTGGAATAACTGGACATCTATATGCAATAATAATAATTTTTTATCCATGTCTTCCACCATGTACAATAATTAGCTCAAAATTGATCATTGAGCTAAAACCTAAAGCTTCAAACTTTCTAGATGCTATCATAAGAGAAGTTCTTTGTGACTGTGGGTTAGGTAAAGATTTATTACACAGAACACTAAAACTATGATACATTAAAAAAAAAATTGAATTTAATACAAATTAAAAACCACTTTTTGAGGGGAACTATTAAGAAAATTAAAAGATAAACCATGCATTGGGAGAAAATATTTGCAAAGTATTCATCTTCTAAACAACTTGTATCAGAACATCAAAAACTTTTTTTGTTTTTTATTTTTTGAGATAGAGTCTCATTCTGTTGCCCAGGCTAGAGTGCCGTGGCATCAGCCTAGCTCAGGGCAACCTCAAACTCCTGGGCTCAAGTGATCCTCCTACTTCAGCCTCCCAAGTAGTTGGGACTACAGGTGCCCACCCCACAACATCTGGCTAATTTTCTTAGACGACCACTAATTTTTCTTGTTTTTCTTTGGAGACAGAGTCTCACTTTGTCACCCACGGTAGAGTGCTGTGATGTCATAGCTCACAGTAACCTCAAACTCTTGGACTGAAGTGATACTCATGCCTTAGCATCCCAAGTAGCTGGGACTACAGGCACCTGCCACAACGCCTGGCTATTTTTAGAGACAAGGTCTCACTCTGGCTCAGGCTGGTCTTGAACCTGTGAGCTCAGGCAATCCACCTGCCTGGGCCTCCCAGAGTGCTAGGATTACAGGTGTTAGCCACTGCGCCCAGCTTACTTTTTCTATTTTTAGGAGAGACAGGGTCTTGCTCTTGCTCAGGCTTCTCTCCAACTCTTGAGCTCAAGTGATCCTCTTGTCTCAGCCTTTCAAAAGGCTAGGATTACAGGTGTGAACTGCTGAGGGTATTTGGCAGGATCTTACCTAATGTACACAATGGAAGGGTAAATTTCAAAACAACTAAGAGTATATTATCAATGTCGTACTACAAAAATAATGTTTATGTTATTTAGTTTGATTTAAGCATTTTAGTTTGATTTATGTTAATTAGTTTGATTTAAGCATTCCACATTGTATATTTAAGCATTCCACATTGTATATCAAATCATCACATTGTACCTCATAAATGTATACAGTTGTGATTTAATAAAATTTAAATTAAAAAAAAAAAACTCTTAAAGAAAAAAGTTGCCCTATAGAGAAAGAATAAAATTAAGAAGGAAGATCAGTTCTGGTGGTATTCTGACCCTGAGTGCTGGTTGATCTAAGATGTGTCTAGACTGGAGCCTTCCCCACAGTCTGGTCAAATAAGCCTATACGTTATCCTTTCTGTCTAAGTTGGTTCAATTAAGTTTTCTGTTAATTGCAACCAAAAATACATCTTTAATATGAGTCATTTAGAGGAATAGAATTGAGAAGAACCAAAAGATGGAATATCAAAATGATTTTATGTAAGAGTAACTGCTGAGAAACAAAACATTTAGTGTGATCACAAAGAACTGGAGACAAATTTGATCATGTACCTGGCTCTGAGTTCATTTTTCACTCAGTATCTATTAATATCTTTAAAGCACACGTATTTCTCCTTAAGAAACAGACTGCTAGGATGGCACTGCCTGTAGCTCAAGGAGTAAGGGCATCAGCCCCATATGCCAGAGGTGCTGGGTCCAAACCCAGCCCTGACCACAAAAAAAAAAAAAAAGAAAGAAACAGACTGCTAGATATCTGCCCTCAAGAAATACGCACAAAGAGAATGTATAAGGATATTTGCCACAGCTTCACTGTAATAATAAACAATTGCAAACAACTGAATTGTTCATCAAAAGAAGACTAGTTACATAAGCTGTTGTAGATCCATATCATTTCATATCTGGCAGCAGTTCAAAAGAATAAGATGGATCTTTTTGTACTGACCTGGGAAGAGCTCCAAGACATACTGTTATGAAAAACAAGCAAATCACATTCATTATCATATTTAAGCTTAAAAAAAAAAAAAACATCAAAACTCCTCTAACTTTCTACATGGGATATGCACATATAGGTAAATGAACAGAAAAGAACAGAAAGTCTCTACCTCCAACTGATAACTGAGTTTACCATAGTGGGGGAGGATTGTGAGCAGTTTAGAGGAAGCTTCCACTCCTTCTGTTTTGTTTGAATATTTTGCACATGACAAACTCGATAGAACTTGTTTAACTAAAACACATGAAAGAATATGAAAAATTTTTACTGAATATAAACAATGTACTCACTATGATGTAAAATGAATGGAAATGGCTTAATGTACATAATTTCAGAGTTAATGTATTAGAGACCTAAGCACATAGCTTCTGATAACAAAGTGATTAAATGAACTACAGAGGAGACTTTTGGGTGCAATGTAGGGGTGTATGGGACACCTTTTTGGTGTAGGAGATAACTACAAGAGGGACTCTAACAAATTCAAATATAGCAACTTTGTTGTTTATAACCTCACATTAACCTGAGATTTAAAAAAAGGGGGGTGGGGGGCGGCACCTGTGGCTCAGTGAGTTGGGCACCGGACCCATATACCAAGGGTAGCAGGTTCAAAGCCGGCTCCAGCCAAACTGCAACAAAAAATAGACAGGCATTATGGTGGGTGGCTGTGGTCCCAGCTACTCGGGAGGCTGAGGCAAGAGAATCACTTGAGCCCAAGAGCTGGAGGTTGCTGTGAGCTGTGATACCATAGCACTCTACCAAGGGCGACACAGTGAGACTCTATCTCTACAAAAATAAAAATAAAAATAAAATAAGAAAGAGAGACTTTTTTTTTTTTTTTTCTTTTTTGAGACAGGGTCTTTGTTGCCTGGGCTAGAGTAGGTCTTTGTTTGGGGTCATTACAGCTCACTACAACCTCCAACTCCTGAGTTCAAAGATCCTCCTGCCTGAGCCTCCTGAATAACTGGAACTACAAGTCATGCCACCATGCATAGCTAATTTTTTCTATTTTTAGTAGAGACAGGATCTCATTCTTACTCAAGCTGGCCTTGAACTCTTCAGCTCAAGCCATCCTCCCTCCTGGGCCTCCCTGAGTACTAGGATTATGGGCATGAGCCACCCCTCCCAGTCTTTAGATTTTTTTTTAAGGTCAATTAAGATAGGATATAAGTAACATACAATGTTTTATATCTGTGACTACCTAACCAATGGATTGCTTTAAGAAGCTTATCTATAATATTCTGTGTTGGAAACTCAGTGCATTTTGCCACAGAAAGAATGTTTAGATTTCTTTCTTTTTTTCTTTTCTTTTTTTTTTTTTTTTGAGATAGAGTCTGACTTTGTCACCCTTGATAGAGTGCTGTAGCATCATAGCTCACAGCAACCTCAGATTCTTTTTTTTTTTTTTTCCTTTTTTTGCAGTTTTGGCCAGGGCTGGGTTTGAACCCACTACCCTAGGCATATGGGGCTGGCACCCTACTCCTTAAGCCACAGGTACCACCCAACCTCAGATTCTTGGGCTCAAGCAATTCTCTTGCCTCAGTCTCCCGAGTAGCTAGGACTACAGGCACCCACCACAATGCCTGGCTATTTTTAGAGACACAGTCTTGCTCTGGCTTGGGCTGATTTTAAACCTGTGAGCTCAGGCAATCCACCTGCCTCAGCCTCTCAGAGTGCCAGGAGTACAGGTGTGACCCACCATGCCTGGCCAAGAATGTTTAGATTTCTAAGTCACAAAATCTGTTTTATCAGTGTTCTTTCACAGGATACATCAGAAACACTCGGGAAATTAACCAAAAAAATTATTGGCTGCTACAGAGGAACTCACAGAATCTAAGTTGCCATGACATTGCAGCTCCCAGGATGAATAAGAACCAATATAGCTCTCAGACATAGGCTACTAGGGGACAGCTGGGTCAACAGGATTTCCTGAAAGTTAGAATCTTGAGTCAAGGATACAAGAACAGAAAAGAAATAGAAAGCCCTTGATTCTGTTTACTTTGGTCTCCTAGACTCCTGACGCTGCCCCGTCAAGGCCTGAGAATGTTGAAGTTTCAAAGATTTTCTGAGTTCACATCCAGCTGTGCTACTTAGCATGTTACTTTGAGCGAATTATTTAACCATAACTATCTTTATATAAAAATATGGGGATAAATAGCCAGGGGTTGTGGCAGGCGCATGTAGTCCCAGGTACTCAGAAGGCTGAGGCAAGAGAATCACTTAAACCCAGGAGTTGGAGGTTGCTGTGAGCTGTGACACCACGGCACTCTACCGAGGGTGATAAAGTGAGATTCTGTCTCTAAAAAAAAAAAAAAATGGGGATAAAATTGTGCCCAGCTTCTAGAGTTTTGGGGAAGATTAACTTATATAACACACAGGCAAATTATTGGCAAAGAATATATATTCAATTAATATTAACTAGGATTATTTTCATAAACCAAATACATCAATATGTTAAGTATTGAACATAATGGATATATGAAAGGATCTTTCACTATTAACAAAGTTTCTGTAATGTACTCTAATTGTAAAGGGGAATATTTTTAAATCTCTGAGTTGCAATAATCTGATGACTAGAATTATAGTATGATCTACTATTCAAATTAGATATTTTTATAACCAATCAACAATATTCATATGTCTTTAGAAGAGTTTGGACCTAAATTTGAGGTTTTACTCATGTAAGTTAATAAAACTTTCACCTCCAAAGGAAAAGATAGAGCAGTTCTTTAATTGGAACTCTCTTAGTTTAATAGACCCAAGTAAATTTCAAAAGGTGTATCTCATTGTTTGGCTCTTTTTCTGTTTATTCATTTTGACGATGGTTCTGTCTTGGTTTTGAACAAATAAGCACCAGAATATTTCAAAATACTGAACTGCCTGTCCTGACGAGAAATATATCCCAAATGACTAAAACCAAAAAGGTCACAAGATGTTTCCCTTCATTTTGTCATTTGATCTTAGATAGGCTGCTCTCAAAACACAAGCTACAATAAGTAGCTATTTCAAGACAAGACAGCCCAAATCTGTCATTTAAAGAGGAAATAAGTGGTTGAGGACATTGCATTCCTAAACCAGAACTTCTGAACTGCAAACTTTCTGTTTGTTTAAAGTAATCCACATGACACGCAATCAGTAGGAGAAGAATCCTTCATTGGTGGCAGATATCAAAAGCCGCCTCCCTCCCCACACACTTCAGCATTTTTCTAACCAGCCTCCTCTACTAGTCTGCACGCTGGAAAGTGAAATACTTGCTTCCCTACACTCCAGGGAATGGCAGCAGAAAAGCCGTGTGATCCAGTTCTGACCAATAAAATATGAACAGAAATCTCTGCTTGTGGCTTCTACAAAAGCTGTTTTAAAGGCTGGGTTGGCAGCTTCCATTACACTTTGCTCTTCCTTCTTTCTTCCCACTTGGAACACTGACATGATGCTTGGAGTGAAACTTTCTTTCAACCATGAAATGAGAGCCACATGAGGACATGGTTGAACCATCATCTGAGCCCTGGACACATGCCCCTAGATATCTTTCTTTGCTTCAGGCAAATAAACCCCTTCCTTATTTAAGCCTCCCTTTCTTGAGTCTTTAGTTGCTTGCCTGCAAACACATTTACAACTGATAAAAGGAATACACCAGGGAAAATAAATTGTTCTCTGACAACAGTAATTTATTTTTTCAAAAACTATGAACTATCTACGAGAAAATGTTTCTATCAGATTGCACTAGGAATGCCTGTGAAATTTGATTAACATGATGTACAATGTGAATTTTTTCTGTGCTTATTACCAGAATCAACTCCAATGAAAAATGAAGTTAACGTTAAAGTAGAAAATTAGCCATGCATTATGGCATTCGCCTGTAGTCCCAACTACTTGAGAGGTGGAGCTAGGTGGATTACTTGAGCCCAGGAGTTTGAAGTTGCTGTAAGTTAGGAGGATCACTTGAGCCCAGGAGTCTGAGTTTGCCGTGAGCTAGGCTAATACCATGGCACTCTAGCCTGGGCAACAGAGCAAGACTCTGTCTCAAAAAAATGTTTGTTTGTTTGTTTTTTTAATCTGTGGTTGATTGAATCCACAGACACAGAACTCATGGATATGGAAGGCTGGCTGTATACAATTTCAAGAAAATTAATGAAATTATAACACCTGGATATATCAGGGAGTTAGTCTTTTTAGTTTATTTTCCTTAAGAACTTAAAACCATTCTTCATTATTAAGATGAAATACCATAGCATAACCATTATATAATGTCTTTCATTCTGGGGGTGTGGTGGGGTAGATGGGGTAAGTAAATTGGTGTATCTCTTTGAAACAAATACAGGAATTTTCCAAACTCTACTATTCCCTGCCCTACCCCTCTACCCCTGAGATGACATCTATTTTGGAGACAACTCTTGGTTATTTCTAATTTTTATAATCAAAATGACTTAACCGGATCTTATACTGGATCATCCTGATTTGGTCTATATCCTCGAAAAGAGGATAGGGAGAGGTATAGGGAGCTTTAGGGAGGGTGTACCTGCCATGAAAGGGCTCAGTATCCATCGGTGGGGTGTACATTTTAAGGCCTCTGTAGGCCGGGCAGATCAAAGTTCCATCCCTTGGGATTAACTCAGCAGTTGAACATCACATGTACAACAGAAAGCATAGAGTAGGGTCACTTAGAGCTACCTCAGAGATAAAAGACAGAAATGGAGGAATAAACACCTTGTACTGTCACCACCTCCACATTTGAGTAAAAGCTGCTATGCAGTTACTCTCAAGGGGCGATGGAGTAAGACTTCAACTGCAGGAAGTTTATTCTGCCTTTAGAAAAAGACCATAACTGGATTAAGATATATACTAGTGCCAGTTATAAATGCAAACAATATGTGGTGAGAGGGGAAATACATTTATTCAGCAACATCTCAATACACATTAAAATTTACTTGAGTTAAAAAATGAGAACAGTGGAGTAGTCTCAAACTCTTCATTTGACTTTCAGGTTGTTCATTCTTAAATTGCATTAAATAAAAACTAGCGCAACTTACATTGAACTTACATTTACAACCCAACAAGTATTTAATTAGTCACATACTAGTTTCATAAATGTAGCCAGCCATTATGGCAGGCGCCTGTAGTCCCAGCTACTTTGGAGGCTGAGGCGAGAGAAACGCTTAAGCCCAAGAGTTTGAGGTTGCTGTGAGCTGTGACATCACGGCACTCTACCAAGGATAACATAGTAAGACTCTGTCTCAAAAAAAAAAAAAAGTTTCATAAATGTGGGCAAGTTAAATTCTGTAATCTGTGAAAGCAGAGCTACAACCTCACCAGGCCATTGTTATTAGTAACATGTGTGAAGCCCCCAGAAGCATAGAAAGCCTCTGATCCCAGGATCTGGAGCATGAGCGCGGCCAACCTATCCTGGGCAGTGGAACAATAGTCTGATATGTTCTTCACATTCTACTGTTAGCTCTGTTGAAGCTCTCTCACTGCTATACTTAGAGCAACTATCTCGGGGACACTTACCAGGTCAGTTTATTCTAAACCCTGAGCCTCCAGCCATTTATCATCACTAATCTGCCTCCACAGCATTAGGGTCTCTAATGATTCAGAGCCTTTTCTAGAGAAATACACGTTTGCTATTGCCATGACCAGAGTTTCTTACTCTGTAAGCTAAGGTAGACAAGATAGAAACCACAAATATGTCTTTCTGTTAGGCCTACAGCAAAGTCAAGGTACCTTTTCTCACAAGCTCAGGGTTCTGAGAGTAAAGTCACAGTCTAATGACAGACCAACCCTCTGCTGGAGAGAGGGAACTCAGCACAGGAGAAAGCACGTGATGATGCCTTTGCTCCCTCAGAAGGCTGGTCCCATTGCCTTTCTCACACCTTTGATATACCCTTTTTATTTTTGAGACAGAGTCTAATTCTGTTGCCCAGGCAAGAAGGGCATGGTGTCAGCCTAGCTCAGGACAACCTCAAACTCCTGGGCTCAAGTGATCCTCCCGTTGCCCACCACACGCCCAGCCAATTTTTTCTATTTTTAGTAGAGACAGGGTCTTGCTCTTGTTCAGGCTGGTCTCAAATTCCTGAGTTCAAGTGATCCTCTCATTTCAGCCTCCCAGAGTTCTAGGATTACAGGCATGAGCCACTGTATCTGGCCTAATGTGTCCTTTAATGGAACCAGAGCATCTTGTTAGCCTGGAGGTAAGGGTGGCAGGGGAGCACCCGTGGTCAATATATGGTTTCAGGCCTCGCTTACTCTCAAGTCTCTCAGTTCACATTCATCCTTAACTTCTGTGAAGGCTTTAACATTTGCCTACTCTCTACAGCTCTCAGTTTTGGTTTTTTCTTTTTTTTTTTAGAGACAGAGTTTCACTTTGTTGCCCTTGGTCGAGTGCTGTAGTGTCACAGCTCACAGCAACCTCCAGCCTGGGCTTAGGCGAGTCTCTTGCTTCAGTCTCCCGAGTAGCTGAGACTACAGGTGCCTGCCATAATGCCCAGCTATTTTTTTGTTGCAGTTTGGCTGGGGCCGGGTTTGAAACCCGTCACCCTCCATATATGGGGCCGGTGCCCTACTCACTGAGCCACAGGTACCGCCCAGCTCTCATTATTTTTATGGGAATAGCTTTTCTCCTAAAGCTGATGATAAACTCTTTGAGGACCGAACGGACAGGTTAGAAACAGACTGTGAAGAAAACAAGCACCTGCTAAAAGTCTGTCATTGATCTTGTCTGGGAAACATATTTGATAAAAGTGGTTAACTCCTACCTGGTTTAGAGGAATTTGGAAGTCTTCTTATGAATTAAGAAATGTCAAAGAATAATATCTGGAGAGACCAACAAACTAGGAATATGGGTTGAAAAGCATGAGAAAAATAAGAAATCCACCAGAAGAGGAAGTGGATTTTGAGGCCTGGAGTAAGGTCAGTGCTGCAGACACTGCAGGAACAACCACAAGGAGAAATTCCAGCCAGGAGGAGCCAACTTGAGTCCCAGCCTAGGGAGCATTTAGCGGGTAGATCTGCATTTGAACTGTTCTTTGGGGCTCCTATGTGGCATTGGGGAATACCTACTGTAGAACTTTGGACCCCTATGATTTGTCTATTGCAAAACATTGTTCATAGTTTTTGTTTGTTTATCTCTAAAAACTTCGTTTTACTACACTGCAATTATTGAACTTGCAGTGGAGTTCATGCCAGCTATTTAATGGACGGTTTTCTGAGCCTAGTTTCCTCTTTTCTAAAATGTGAATATTTCTCATCTTAACAAGTTGCTTTTAGCACTTTACCAGGGTTATAGCAGACACTTTATGAATATTAGTTTCTTCCATTCTTTCTGCCATATGCATATGTGGCAAGATGATTGTAACTTGAGACGTTAGGGCACACAAGTATTTAAGCTGTAATAAATGTTTCCTATTAGCAAAGGAAATTGCCCAAAACTTCAGAATTATTGAAGAAAGCCCAAAAAGGCATTTAATTAGTTTGGTATTGCTCTTCTCCTAAACAGATGACCTTGGATACAAAGCAAACAGCCTTTAAATTAAGTTCTTTTTGTGTTATTAAATGTTCAGTTTTCATGAAATCAACTCTTGGAGTTAATTTATTTCCTTCTAAGAAGGAAATCTTTAAGTAGAACCTATTCTTTTTATTAATTTTATCATGCATTATGATCCTTTTGTACCTGCCTCATACATAATTTAATGTTTTTTTCATAATTTTAAATTATTTATTTATTTATTTGCAGTTTTTGGCTGAGGCTGGGTTTGAACTTACCACCTCTGGCATATAGGGCCGGCGCCTTACTCCTATGAGCCACAGGCACCGCCCCCATAATTTAAAATTTTTTAAAGTAATCTTAAATAGTATTTTCATTTATAAATATCATTCAAGTTGATATTTATCATCTTGAAAATTAGTACATTTTACCTATATTGGCACATCCTTCTAACTATCCATTTAGATATTGTCATAAGGACTCTTATCACATCAAAAGGCTGTATAAACAAACAATGGTTAAAATAAAACTGAGGGCTTGGCACCATAGCTCAGCGGGTAGGGTGCCAGCCACAAACACCAGAGCTGGCAGGTTCAAACAACAGTTCACAGCAACCTCCAACTCTTGGGCTTAAGGGATTTTCTTGTCTCAGCCTCTCAAGTAGCTGGCTCTACAGGTGCCCGCCACAACGCCTAGCTGCTTTTTGGTTGTAGTTGTCATTGTTGTTTTGCAGGCCAGGGCTGGATTTAAATCCACCAGCTCTGGTTGAGCTATAGGCGCCAAGCCAAGAGACCTCACCTCTAAAAAAGAGTCTGTGTTGTGGCGGGCGCCTGTAGTGCCAGCTACTTAGAAGGCTGAGGCAAGAGGATCACTTGAGCCCAGGAGTTGGAGGATGCTGTGAGCTGTGACGCCACAGCATTCTACTGAGGGCAATCTAATGAGATTCTGTCTTTAAAATAAAATAAAATAAAATAAAATAAAATAAAATAAAATAAAATAAAATAAAATAAAATATCTCCAAATTAAGGAAGAAAGGCAACCAACAATTTTTTCTTAGTTGTGAAAAGATCAAATACAAATATCATTTTTCTTTCTTTTTTTTGCAGTTTTTGGTCCAGGCTGGGTTTGAACCTGCCACCTCCAGTATATAGGGCCAGTGCCCTACTCCTTTGAGCCACAGGCACTATCCAATATCAATTTCCTATGCATGGCATCATCAACACCTTTTTGATGTGGTTAACAGACACTAATAAAATCAAAAGATATTTATTATATATATATTATTACATTAAATAGAGAAATGTCCTTTCAGTCCTAAATTACTATCTGTTAATCAGTAATAATCATTAGTAAATAATAATGTACTTGGATCAACAAATATTTCTTGAGCATCTATTATAAGCTCACCACTATGCTCGGTCCTGTAAATCTGGGTCTGTATGAGACCCTTTATCTCTTACTAGCTACGTTGTATATTTAATCATATATCAAATATTAGAAGCATAGATGCTTTTTTTACTGCATTAAAACACAAAATTAAAGCTTAACATTTGAAAACATTAATTTTATCTCAAGACTAAATCAAGGGGTGGTGCCTGTGGCTCAAAGGGGTAGGGTGCTGACCCCATATGGTGGAGGTGGCGGGTTCAAACCCAGCCCTAGCCAAAAACTTCAAAAAAAAAAAAAAAAAAAAAAAGAATAAATCAACAAAGGAGCCAGAAGATTGAGGCAAAATGGAAATTCAGCTACAGCAGCTTCTAAATCAATGGCCATTAAACCATCTGGAAACTATTTTCTTCCTTTAAAATTTGAACTACCCTGTTTCCCTGAAAATAAGACAGTGTCTTATATTAATTTTTGCTCCCAAAGATGTGCTAGGTCTTATTTTCAGGGGATGTCTTATTTTTCCATGAAGAAGAATACAGCACACATTTATTGTTCACCGGGACCCGTCCGCTCTGATCCTCTTATTCTTCTACACGCATCTGCGAAAGTCTCCTCCTCTCTCCCACCCCGCTCTCACTGCTCACTCTGACCTTGGTTCCGCCTCCACACAGCAGTGAGGTTAAGACTCCAGGTAATGTCACTGGTTGCTAGATGCCAGTCGGGGCGGCCCTAGCAACCAGTTTATGGTAAATTAATTTTCATTCTGAGACAGAGCGGGGGGGGGGGGGAGGGAACCTTATTTTCGGGGGATGCCTTATATTTCACCCAGAAGGAAACCTGTAAGTAGGTCTTATTTTCGGAGGATGTCTTATTTTCGGGGAAACACAGTAGTTATAGGAAGCACTCTTTTCCTCGAAGGTCATGTTAGCAATAGCAACTGAGATCAGAAGGCTGGAAGAACAGAGATACAGTTCACACAATGTGCTAGATGGGACTGTCATCCACAACTCTTCCCTCTATCCCTCACTCTGTAAACGCACAGCACAATAAAGTGGGTGGGATGTATTCCCCCACGCTATTGGTGATATGCCCATGCAAACTGCTCTGGTCAATGAAATGTCAGTGACCATGCTACACACAAAGGACTTAAAAGTGCTGTGTCCTGTAGCTCAGACTCTCGCACCCCTGTGACTGTCATAAAGAGAGCTTGCATCAGCCAGCTACTGTCCTTTCAGTCTGAGCCCAGAATGAGACACACAGGCAAAGTGAGACATGCATGTCGCCTAAGATCTGCCAAGCCAAGACCACTTGCAGCCTGAAGCAGACCTACCTGAGTTGGCCCATAGACCTGTAAGCAAAAAACCACTGAATGTTTTAAGGATACATATATAGGCCTCGGCACCCATAGCACTGTGGTTACGGTGCCGGCCACATACACCAAGGGTGGCAGGTTCAAAACCAGTCCAACAATGACAACTGTGACAAAAAATAGTCGGGCGTTGTGGCAGGCACCTGTAGCTACTTGGGAGGCTGAGGCAAGAGAATGGCTTAAGCCCAAGAGTTTGAGGTTGCTGTGAGCTGTGATGACATGGCACTCTACTAAGGGCAAAATGAGACTGTCTCAACAACAACAACAACAAAAACACAAAGAGGAGAGATACGCAGGATCAATAGGTGACTAATGCACTACTGCTGGTTAAAATAAACAGCACATGTTTGTTTACACTGGCAGGTCCAGATTATACACCTAGCAGTCTAATAGTACAACCACTTTATAGAATTTAGACAAAGGAACTCTACCAAGTTGTATAATTAGTTTAAAATCTCTGATAGAATAAGCCAAATCAATGTAGAGAATTATGTGACACATGATTCTCAGTAGAAAGTGCAGAAACCGGGCCACAAATGAACAAAGCAAGCCCAGTACATCACAGGCTGTGTATTAGGTTATTGAAAGTTGGCATGTCCCAATGGCAAATTGACACAATTATCACATGTTTTCCCTATTAACACAAAACTCCTCCTTTCCATTTATAAGTGAAACACATGTTCATAGATCAAAGACTTTGGCCTAAGTAATTTAATAAAATGAGACTTGATATAATTTGAAAGGCAGTGAGCAATGATTTGTTTTAGCTACTGAGGAAAATACAGAAGCACACATTATACAAATCACACATTTGTGCCAAGAGAAGGTTGAATGTTGTCACAGGGTGCTCTGTGAATGAAGGCATTGCAATGGTTCAAACTGAGGAAGACAATGTCCACAGCACACACCCTATGTGTAGGAAAACAAAGACAGGCAGGACTCAAAACCACCCACAACATACATTGGGAGAAGTTTAGTTTCAGTAAAATATTATCTGTAACATGTTGATTTGAACTTTTCTGGTTTGGTAGTTGTGTTAGAGTCTCATTTGCAATTTTCTTTTTGTTTTATAGGTACAATAAATATAAGAGGTCAGGAGTTTTGCCTCAGTTAGCATTGGTTGTGCATGATAGAGAACCCAACTTGAACTTGCTTGAAAAGGAAAGAAAAATTATTCCATATAGTGGAAAAGCCTCAGGGTTGTTTAGTGTCATAAATAGCTTGACCCAAGAGCTCCAAAAATGTAATCAAAGTTGGTTGTCCTTAGTTTCTTGGCTTTGTTTTCTGCTGTGTCAGCTTCATTCTTAAGATTCACATGGTGGCTTCTGGCAGTTCCAGCCTCACATCTTCCTTATCACTACAAGTTCCTGTGGAATGAGGAAAAGTAGACTCCCCACAACTGCAGTAGTCAGTCCAATGCCCCCATAGCATCACCAGAAGTGTACAGATAAACAGTTTTCAATGAGAACTACGGGTGGGAAAAATGTTCCCAGAAGGAAATTAGGGTCCTATTAGCAAAATAAGGGTGATTTGGAATGAACAAAGAACAGCAAGTCTCTTTCACAGGAGGGTTGGCACACCATGGCCCATGGGCCGAACCTGTCCTGCTGCCTGTTTTTTGTTTGTTTGTTTGCTTTGTTTTGATTTTTTTAGAGACAGAGTCTCACTTTGTCGCCCTCAGTAAGAGTGCCCTGGCATCCCAGCTCATAGCAACCTCAAATTCTTGGGCTTATGTGATTCTCTTGCCTTAGCCTCCCAAGTAGCTGGGACTACAGGTGCCCACCACAATGCCCGGCTATGTTTAGAGATGAAGTCTTGCTCTGGCTCGGGCTGGTCTCAAACCCATGAGCTCAGGCAATCTACCTGCTTTGGCCTCCCAGAGTGCTAGGATTACAGGCATGAGCCACTGTACCTAGCCTCTGCCACCTGTTTTCATATAACCCATAGAAGAGACTGGTTTTTACATTTTTAAATGGTTAGGGAGAAAAAAAAATAATATTTTATGACCCATGAAAATTATACAAAATTAAAAAAAAATTATACAAAATTGAAATTTTGGTGTCCATAAACAAAATTTTATTGGAATATGGCCATGCTAATCTATTTGCAGATTTGAACTTGCCAACCTCCATCTATATATCCTATTGGTTCTGTTTTTCTGGAGAACAGTTTCCTATAGCTGCCGTAACAAGTTACTGAAAACGGGGTGATTTAAAACAATACAAAAGTATTCTCTTATAATTCTGGAGGCCAGAAGTCTGAAATCAAGGTGCTAGCAGGGTTGATTCCTTCTAGAAGCTCTGAGGGCGACTCCATACGATGCCCCTCTGTTAGTCTCTGGTGGCTGCTGACAGTCTTAGTATTCCTCGGCTGTGCTCCCCCCTCCCCACCCCCAATCTCTGCTTCCATCTTCATATGTCCTTTTCTTCCTTTTCTCTGTGTCCTCTTGCCTGTCTTTTATAAGGCCATTCATCATTGGAGTTAGGGTCTACCCTATTCTAGGATCTCATCTCAAGATCATTATCTTAATTACATCTACAAAAACTTTAGTTCAAATAAGGTCATATTCAGAGGTTCCAAGTGGACACAAATAATGGGGGAACACTATTCAAATAACTATAGCTGGGTCAAACAAAATGATACTCTATGAATTTAATATAGGAGAGTATACCTGAGTCAACTAACACTGGAAGCTATAAAAGCTGCCCTACACGGAGGGAAGGGGCAAGCGGAGCCTGTAACAATCCAACTTATGAGTAAGATGGAGATGGCATGGAAAATCAGGAATGATAGATACAGCAGCAGCTTCGAGAAAAAGTATAGAACAGACTGTAAGGAAGCCAGTTGTCAGCAGAAAGAGAAGTGGAAGACACTAGGGGGAGCAGAGATCAAGAGTATCAGAGTCATGTTAGTAGCGGCCGAGCACTCAAGTGACAGTGGTAAAGTGCTGTCCCTGTAGATGTCATGGAGATGTTCCAGATTCTGAAGGTATCTGTTGGTCTTAAGTTTCTTTGAGATTCTATGTCTGGTTTTGCCAAATATATATTTATAATACTCACCAATACTAGACCTTGTTGAAGAATGTCTCTTTTACCTAAAACCTAAAGAGCTTAACAGCTTGACTATATTTAAGATAACTGTTGAGTAAAACTTTTATAGTTTATGCTCCTTAAGGTCCCAGTTTTTCTAATTAATCTCTCTCTTTTTTTTTTTTTTTTGCTGTATTTTTAAAACTCTTGAGTTAAATAACTGCTTTAGGTTATTATAAAAGGTAGCTATCTGAGCCTGATTGACCCAACCAATAACTGTAATCAAAATGTGACTGTTGGCTCGGCACCCGTAGCACAGTGGTTATAGCGCCAGCCACATACACCAAGGCTGGTGGGTTCAAACCCGGCCTGGGCCAGCTAAAACAACAATGGCAACTGTAATAAAAAATATCTGGGCATTGTGGTGGGCACCTGTAGTCCCAGCTACTTGGGAGGCTGAGGCAAGAGAATCGCTGAAGTCCAAGAGTTTGAGGTTGCTGTGAGTTGTGACACCATAGCACTCTATTGAGGGAGACATAGTGAGACTCTGCCTCAGAAAAAAAAAGTGACTGTCAACAGTGAGCACACCAGGTGTATTAGTCAGCTTTTACTTGTAAGGCTGCCTTAACAACTCCCAAATCACAGTGGCTCAAAACAATGAAGGATTCTTTCTCATTCACATTGCTTAACAGCGATGGGTTAATAAGCAATTCTCCTGCTTCCTGAGTTTTCTTCAGTATCTGAAATGTGCTATTCTCAGGACACAGGAAAAAGAGGGAGAGAGTTGGCAAAAACACAGTGATAATCAACACTTCTGTTTAGACATAATATAAGTCATATCCACTCATAAGCCATTGGCCCACACAAGTTACATAACTGAGACCAACGTCAATAGGCAGAAATGTTTATTCCTTCCATTGTAACTGTGAGTTACAATGGGCAGGGATATATGTATAATCTTCTCATAAGAAGGGAAACTACTTAAAACAATAATACAATTTACCAAGTTACTAAGGAAACTATCATACAGAAAAATGGATCAATATATCTTTTCATGATGAGGTACAATTTACAACAGCACATTGAAAACGATAAAATAATCCATAAATTTTATATTTAATCATGCATAGATATTCTTATGTGTAAATTATAATTGTTATCATTACTATGCATAAAAAACTTTTTTAGATTTTAGGCGTACATAGAAACATACATATGTTATTGTTTGTTTCTCAAAGGAACCTAAAACCAATGGGAGTATTTGTTCTCAAACAAAGTAGCTATGAAGCATTACATATATATTTAAAACAGTAATGAACTAACCAATGGAAAAGTTCAGAAATAGTACTATTAATACACACTGCCATGTGCATGCATGTATGGGTGTACTGAATGCACAACCTCAAAAAGTTTTGCACGCCAAAGCTAACAAGTTGATAGAAAAAGTTGGATCCTGACATCTGGGATGGTGGTATTGGGGTGCACAAACCTAAATATCTTAAAGCCTCAAACTCCCTTGAATTTTCTGACAAAACTAGTCCTCATCCCCTTGCTAGAGAGGAAAATTTCACAATCCCTGGAAGCTTTGCAAAAACCTCACCTGAGTCAGTTATCTTGTAAGATGATGCATTTTTTCCTGTCTCTAAAATCTGCCACCACATCCTTCACTGCCTCAGGCAATAACAAGGGTCTAGTGGGAAAAATGTCTTTTACATAATCAAAACAATTACAAGACCAGAGTAAGAAATACTGGCAAGAACGGAAGAACATGCGTGAGAGTGGATCTCAAGGGTGTGGAACCGGGATAGAGAATCAATCTACATAGTGGAGAGCTTGTTGACATTGGCGCTTTGGCCTCCTGGGAAGGAAACCTGGAGTCATCCTAAAGTACTTCTGACGTGAGCTCTTGGCCCTTGGCTATGGTGATGTCCTACCTCAAATGAGGTGAGGATGCCAGAACTACGTCAGCAGAATACTGAGGAAGAAGTCGTAGGCTCGGGTTAGAGAAGCGGTTGAAGTAGATGTATTATTACACTTACTCCCTCTGATCAGAAAACCCACTATCTGACTACACGTGGCAATTCCAGGAAGCTCTAAAAGATACTTGCTTCACTAGGGGAAGAAGGAACACATCAAGAGGGTTTGCACTGGGACCGTTGAGAAATTCGATAGTACATTTCCTCTACATATTGAAGAGATACAGCCTTGAAAGCGGCCTGCTAGTATCAGTGGCGATGATAAGATCGGGAATGGCAGAAGCCAGGGAGAAGCACCTAACTGACAGAGGCAGTATGGGCATGATCACCATAATCATCCACAAGGTTGGAATGGCAATCAGAGGGTCTTTTTTTTTAGACAGCATCTCACTTTATCGCCCTCAGTAGAGTGCTGAGGCATCACAGCTCAAAGCAATTTCAAACTCCTGGGCTTAAGCGATCCTCTTGCCTCAGCCTCCCAAGTAGCTGGGACTAAAGGTGCCCACCATGACACTCGGCTATTTTTTGGTTGCAGTTGTTAGCTGGCCCAGGCTGGGTTTGAACCCACCAGCCTCGGTGTATGTGGCTGATGCTGTAACTACTGTGCTATGGGCTCTGAGCCTACAGTGTGCATATTAAGAGGCAGATATGGTTCTAGGTACTTGATATATTTTGCAATCCAAAAGGTAGGGTCTGTTATCATCCCCATTCTGTGGAACATGAGAGACAGAGTAAGTTGCTCACTGATAGAACTTGTGACTAGTGGAGTAGCCTGTTTCCAGAATCCCAGCTTTTTTGTAGTTGTTGTTTGAGACAGAGTCTCAAGCTATTGCCCTGGGTAGAGTGCTGTAGCATCATAGCTCACAGCAACCTCCAACTCCTGGGCTCAAGTGATCCTCTTGCCTCAGTTTTTCTATTTTTAGTAGAAACAGGGTCTTTTGCTCAGGCTGGTCTCGAACTCCTGAGCTCAGGCAATCCACCCACTTCAGAGTCCCAAAGTGATACGATTATAGGTGTGAGCCACTGCGCCCGGCCAGAACCCCAGCTTTTAATTTTAACTTGTGCTATCTTAGTAATTTATCATGAACTCTTTCATGTCTCAGGCTTGCAGGGTTTAGGTAAAATGTCAACAAGTGTTAAATATAGGTGGCTCTTATTCCATTCATTTTCCTACCGTTTCCCAGTCATGTTTGTTTCCTGATCCAAATATGGTAAATTTACTCAGCTTGCATCCCTACATTTTCCTAGGTAATTTATGCTTTGTTTTTTTCGAGACAGAGTCTCAAGCTGTCTCCCTGGGTAGAGTGCCGTAGCATCACAACTCACAGCAACCTCCAACTCTTGGGCTTAAGCGATTCTCTTGCCTCTGCCTCCCAAGTAGCTGAGACTACAGGCGCCTGCCACGACACTCAGCTATTTTTTGGTTGTAGTTGTCATTGTTGTTTGGCAGTCCTGGGCTGGATTTGAACCCACCAGCTCCAGTGTTTGTGGCTGTCGCCCTAGCTACTGAGCTACAGGTGCTGAGCCGGTAATTTGCACTCTGTAAAAATTTCCTCCTTCATGAACATTTGGATTAGAAATTAAATTTGACGTTTGGGTTTCCCAAGAACATGCATTTACTCTATTTGTTAGTATTAGATTATCATCTATATAAAATACTTGAATGTATAAAATAATAAATATATCTGGTTGGTTAAATTTGGGATTTTTTTTATTGTTTGACTTTTTTTTTTTTTTTTTTTTTTTTTTTTTGCTTGAGACAGAGTTTTGCTCAATTTTTTGATCCTCTTTATTGTTGGGTATTAAAAAAGAACATGTTTATAAGATCAAGAGCTATATGCCCTGTGCCAGAGCTTTGCTGATCTCTTCTATTAAAGATACTACGCTCCACCCATCAGTTGCAGTTGGAGCTACCAAGTGGTTAACTTTAATATATCATCATTAACCATCATGCTTCATCTGGTTTATGCAAGGGTCATACAGGTAAATGAAACAAGAATATGATGGAAACCAACACCTCTGCCTCCTTTTAGTAGTTGAGAGTAGAGTTTATTTCTAAAATTCCTCTTGGAATGTGTGTCTAATTTTCTATCTTGGTACTTCAGTGACAGGAGAGCATCTTCAGGGACTTTTCTTATCTCCTCTTACAACAATAACTTTTACGCAATAGGTCAGGGACTTTGCAAGTTCTGCCAAGTTCTGTTAAGTGTATCTGTTCAGATTTCCCATTTGAGAACTGGGGGAATAATCACAGAATAGGTTATTTCCCATTCTTCAAGATTCTATTCTGCCGAATATTTGGACTCACAGTAACATGGACTAGGGCCAGAACTGCATTTATCACCTGGCCTCCATTAGTCCTTATTCTACCCAGGAGTATATGTTGTCATTTGGGGTTTGTTTGTTTCAGTATAGGCCTGGGAAGATCCCTTTCCCCAGTGTAGAGTTTCTCTACTAAATAGCTGCAAGAGCTTTGGCGGGAATAATTGGATTACTTATTGTGCATACTTGAGCCATTTTATGGTCCTTCCTCAAGAAGACCTATACTCCCTTTAATCATCGGCTCTGGTCTATGAACTGGCTTAAAACTGGATTAGAGACAATATTTTTCCATTTTGCAGCTAATGTCAGTTGTCTCTGAAGTTGTTTTGTGTTTTGTTTTACAAGGTAAATAAGTAATACCTTGATTGAGTATCTATCTGTCATACTTGTAGGAACATCATAATGTATTACCCATCACCACAGATTTCTCTAGGTCAAGACCCTCTGATTAGGCCAGGTCCAGTGGCTCACTCCTATAATCCTAGCACTCTGGGAAGCCAAGGCTGGTGGATTGCCTGAGCTCACAAGTTGAGACCAGCCTGAGCAAGACCGAGACCCCAACTCTAAAAATAGCTCAGCTTTGTGCAAGCGCCTGTAATCCCAGCTACTTGGGAGGCTGAGGCAAGAGAATCACTGAGCCCAAGAGTTTGAGGATGCTTTGAGGCTGGCCACGGTGGCTCATGCTTACAATTCCAGCACTTGGGAGGCTGAGGCTAGTGGACTGTCTGAGCTCACAGGTTCAAAACCACCCTGAGCCAGAGTGAGACTTCATCTCTAAAAATAGCTGGGTATTGTGGTGGGCGCCTGTAGTCCCAGCTACTCGGGAGGCTGAGGCAAAAGAATCACTTAAGCCCAGGAGTTTGAAATTGCTTTGAGCTGTGATGCCTCAGCACTCTACTGAGGGCGATAAAGTGAGATGCTGTCTACAAAAAAAAGACACTCCTATTGCCATTCCAACCTTGTGGATGATTATGGTGATCATGCCCATACTGCCTCTGTCAGTTAGGTGCTTCTCCCTGGCTTCTGCCATTCCCGATCTTATCATCTCCATTGGTCAGGCTGGTCTTGAACTCTGGGCTCAAGAGATCCTCCCACCCTAGCCTCCCAAAGTGCTACAATTATAGGCATGAGCACCATGCTCAGCCTTATCTTATAACTTTTTAAAAGTGATTTTTGATGAACAGAAGTTGGCATTTCTTTTCTTTTTTTTTTTTTTTTTGACAGAGTCTCAAGTTGTCACCCTGGGTAGAGTGCTGCAGCGTCACAGCTCACAGCAACCTCAAACTCTTGGACTTAAGTGATTCCTCTTGCCTCAGCCTCCCAAGTAGCTGCCATAAGGCCCGGCTATTTTGTTGTTGTTGTTGCAGTTGTTGTTGTTTTAGCAGGCCCGGGCCAAGTTTGAACCCGCCAGCCTCAGTATATGTGGCTGGCGCCCTACCCACTGAGCCTGTGCCACCGCATTTCATTTCTTAAAGGCAAATTATTTCATGTTAATTATTTCTTAAAGGTGTTTAGAAATTTTCTTACATATAATAAATTTAAAGATACATTTTGGAAAAACTACATAAGCATCTGTTTTTCAGCAAGACCTGTTAATATCTTTTAGAGTACCATGCACAGATTTGGGGGAAATTCTTCTCTTAAGAAGTAGGAAAGGAGGCTGGGCATGGTGGCTCACACCTGTAATCCTACCACTCTGGGAGGCTGAGGTGGGTGGATTGCCTAAGCTCACAGGTTCGAGACAAGCCTGAGCCAGAGCAAGACCTTGTCTCTAAAAATAGCCAGGTGTTGTGGTGGGTGCCTGTAGTCTCAGCTACTTGAGAGGCTGAGGCAAAAGAATTGCTTGAGTACAAGAGTTTGAGGTTGCTGTGAGCAATGACAGAATAGTACTCTACCAAGGAGTGACAGCTTGAGACTCTGTCTCAAAAAGAAGAAGTAGGAAAGGACAGGAGATTTTTGAGCAGAGACATGATGGAAACAGAGTGTAAAACAGAGAATAATTCTTATTGTTCTCTTATTGTTTTATGAGAGAAATTTTGCCTCCACCAACTTGAGTTTACATAGTTGGTTAAATTATCTTGACTGATTTGTATGAATACAGTGGCTGAACTTACTCCATTTGCAGGTCTTATTTTATCAAAACATTTGATTAAGCTGAAATCACTCTGCATGCTGCTCCACCAAGGGCCTGGGAAACCTGTCTTCTGAAATACATTACTGGAACTCTCATGCCTAAGTTAATATATTAAAGATTTAATGTAATATCTGGTTATTCTAAAGGATTTAACATTCTGGAATGCATTCATATGTGTTCACTTTAGTTTACTTAAATGCCTAATGATTATCAATGATTATTAAATGCCTAAACTCTTAAGTTCCTTTCCTCAGAATGTCAAGGAAACACTCTAGATTCCTTATCAAATTCGATCCTTTAAAGATAGGAAAGTAAGAGGTTGCTTCTTGAAACTCAATTCTGATCTTCTTTTTTCCTTCTCAATTACAGTCTCAGGTGAACATGTTGACAGTTTAAATGATGTTTAATCTCCTCATTGATTTTCACCTTCTATTTCTTTTGACTGCTTTCTTCTCAAAAAATTCCATACTCTAGGTTACTGGAATTAATAGTAAGATTGTCTAGACTAAGATTGACTAATATAGCTTATTCAGAGCAAGAGAAAGTTCTTATGAGAATGTCAGCTAATTTATCCTCAACATAGAATATTACTTTTTCAGGTAACATAATTATTATTGACAATGTTCCAGTGAAAGAAATTACTGAATAATTTCTAAGTAATCACTCTAAGACAATAGGAAAAATTATTTTAAAATAAAAAAACTCCAAAGACACATCTTTTAAAGCATTCAACTTAAAGGCTTGTGTGACACAGAAAAATAATTATTTTTGCAGAAAAATAATTCTATGATAAATTAGCTGATGGAGAATTGGGAGTAATGGTTTCACTCACTACAAAATGCTTGTTTTAGCATTTTATCACTATTCTGTAAACTCTTTTGTACGTAATAAAGTTATTTCCCTCTGCTGACAAATTTAGCTGTTGAGAGATTCATTATAGACTACAGAAAGATCCAATCTAAATTATAAAATCAATTTTAATATTGCAGAATTTCTTACTCCAGCAACTTGTCTGGCTCTTTGAATTTCTCTTCATCCTGCCTTAATATATGTTATGATCTCTCTCTGTATATATGTTAATAATATATATATAATATTAATATATAATAATATTATATGTTATGATCTCTCTCTCATTGTTAATTTGTGGAAGATTATTTTACTTCAAAGATAATAAATTCTATCTCACAACTTGGGGTCTTGTCTTTGTCAGGCTAGATTAGAAGGGCACTCCCACACTGTTGGGAGAGGTTAATAGGATAACTGGCAGAGATGTGGGATCCCTTTGAAGCACACAGGGAAATTCTTAGATGTGAGCTATACTTTCAATAGCATCACCTTAGGAAAATCTTCCACTGAAAACTGAAAAAGTTGACAAATTCAGAATTTGTCACCAGGCCTCCAAGAACAGTTTTCTTTTTTTAGACCTGCCTAAATGAGTCAATCTTGCAAAACTGAAAGACAAAATAAACAAAATAGTAATATAAAAACACGTATTCCTTTTCTTTCTGTAGTATAATCTTCCAATGAGTGATAAATTAAAACAGTAACATTTATTATTATGGTTGTATGGCACACATTTATAAGTAACATCAAGATCTAGAGCAAAGTATGGAGAAGAAGCAAAGAAGGAGAGGAAGTAAGTGTTTTAAGAAAAGGGATGTAAATAAAATATTGGGGAAGTGCGTAGAAAAAAAAGAACAATAAAATGTTTGGCAGCCATGACTAATGGTTAGCAAAATCACAAATAAAATAGTATTGCCTAAGAGAAACAGATCTGAAAATTACAAATATATATAATCATTTTTAAAAGCTTGTGGTATGGGAAGATATGAATGGCATTTCAGCTTCAAGGAACTATAAGATGATCCTCCCTTTCAAAGTTGGTAAAATAAATCCCCACCATTGTTCTTGTTATTTGAGGAAAACAGCAAGATCCTGTTTACCCTCTTCAGGTCTAGTATAGATTTCTCTCCTACCTGGTCTGACGCTCAGATGAGTGGAGCCACACCTTCATATTATATAATACATATGGAGGCTTGGCCCAGAGGATACAATTGCACCCTGTGATGGTGAAAACCTTCTTCTCCTTCGCATGGATTGCCTTGTCAGGTCACACAATCACTTTTGGATTCCCACTTTCCCTCGCTCCACCTCTCCCTTCTGCTGAGTCTATTTTTTTCATGCAGTAACTTATAGACTCTATGTACCCCAAAAAGAACAGGACATGATCATTTTCCTTTAGGAGCTCACTGACTAGCAGGAGATACTAGTAGGGAAACAGTTAAGTACACTGCAACACAATACATTGTTCTACTACAAATGACAAAGGTGAAAAAGAAAAATAATATCCAATATTAGCTAGAATGTGAGAAAGCAGAGTATGGAAACTCTGTTGTTAGAAGCTCAAATTGGTAACAATGTTTATTGAAGGGAAATAAAATATTAATACCATGTTCCAAAAGCCCTTTTAAAAAAGTGAAAGAAGTTTCCTTTATAATCAAACAAATTTGCAAAGATGTTTGCACAAATATATATATTGTAACATTTGTTGTAATAGTGAAAACACTACAGTGAATCTCTAAGTGTCCAATAATAGGTTATGGAGGAAACTAATTTTTCTATCTTCATACAACAGAATATTATCATTACTATTAAGAAGGCTACAGATTTACATATTTATCAAGTAGAAAATACGCTTCTGACACACTTTTGAGTGAAAAATTAGGTTATAAAACATAATATAGAAGTAATAAAAAATGGCAGTTTCCCTCCATGTTCTTCCTCCCAAAAAATCTGTAACCTCAGGCTAAACATCAGAAAAGCATCTGACAAATTCCATGATGTGGCTTCCTACAATACCTGACCTCAAAGCTGGCAAGGTCATCAGAACAAGGATCTGAGAAACCGTCACAGCCAAGAGGAGTATAAAGAGATAGGACAACTACAAGAAATGTGGTTGGGATTCTGGGGGGTGGGGGAAGGATATTAGGTAGAAACTAAGGAATCAGAATAATCTATGGACTTCAGTGAATAATGTCTCAATATTGGCACACTAATTGTAACAAATGTATCATACTACTGTAAGATGTAAGTAACATGGGGGGATGGATACAACTTGGAACTGCCTTTGCAATTTTTCTGTTAAACTAGAAATGCTCTAAAAATAAAATGTGTTTAATAAAAATAGCAAAGGCTGGGCACAGTGGCTCATGCCTGTAATCCCAGCACTTGGGAGGCTGAGGTGCGTGGGTTGCCTGAGCTCACAGGTTCGAGACCAATGTGAGCCAGAGCAAGACCTAGTCTTAAAAAATAGCTGAGTGTTGTGGTGGGCACCTTTAGTCCCAGCTACTTGGGAGGCTGAGGCAAGAGGATCGCTTAAGCCCAGGAGTTTGAGGTTGCTGTGAACAATAAGGCCACGGTACTCTACCAAGGGCAACAAAGTGAGACTCTGTCTCAAAAAAAAAAAAAAAGGCTCAGCACCTGTGACTCAAGCAGCTAAGGCTCCAGCCACATACACCTGAGCGGGCAGGTTTGAATCCAGCCCCGGCCCACCAAACAACGATGGCTGCAACAACAACAAAAAAAAGCTGGGCATTGTGGTGGTGCCTGTAGTCCCAACTACTTGGGAGGCAGAAGCAGAAGAATCACTTGAGCCCAGGAGTTGGAGGTTGCTGTGAGCTGTGATGCCATGGCACTCTACCCAGGATGACAGCTTAAGGCTCTGTCTCAAAAAAAAAAAAAAATAAAAAATAATAATAAATAAATATAAAAATAGCATAAACTATTTTTAGAAGATAATATGCATATATCATATGTACATACATATGCATAGGAAAAAGTATGAAAGAATACATAGCAAAGTGCTAATTTTTTTCAATCACATTTCTTGAGGTATAATTTATATGTGGGAAAATGTACTATTTTTAGTGTATAGTTCTATTGCTTTTCAGAAATGTATATAGTCATGTAACTACCACCACAATCAAGACATAGAACATTTCCATTACCCCTTTGTAGGACAGCCCCTGGAAACCACTGTTTCTTTCCCTATAGTTTTTGCCTTTTCCAGAACATCATACAAATGGTATCATACAGGATGTACCCTATTGATTAAAATTATTTCCCCACTAGAATGTGGGATTATGGGTAATAATTTCCTTATTCTTGTTATCTTGATTACCGTTTCTAATTTTCTATAATAAACATTACTTTTGCAATTAAAAAATAAAAGTCAAAAGGAATTATGGTGGATATTATAATAAGTGAGGAGCTAAGGGCAGCACCTGTGGCTCAGTGAATGGGGCACCGGGGTGGAGGGTTCAAGACTGGCCCTGGCCAAACTGCAAAGAAGAAAAAAAGAAAAAGTGAGGAGCTAAAACTAATAAAGTTCACATCAGGAACAAATTTAAGATAATTAAATTGTGGGATTATATCACAAAGGAGTGCATTTTGAGAATCAACAGAATTTAAAAGGTGGTCTCTAGGACTGGCCAGAGCTCAGTAAAAATCCTAGCTGTCCTGACTAGTGTGTGATTTGGGGAAGGCTATCTAGTATCTTCTATCTTCAATATGATCATTTCGAAAACAGGGTTAAAGCCTGGGTACAATGAGTGGCTTGTTCAGAAGCTTAGGTAGGAGAATCACTTGAGGTCAGTTTGATAGGAAGGGGCAACATAATGAGACTCGGTAAGAAAAAAACTAGCTGGGTGTGGTGGTACACACCTGTAGTCCTAGCTGCTTGGGAGTCTGAGCTAGGAGGATTGCTTGAGCACTGGAGTTCATGGCAGCAGTGAGCTATGATCACATAATTGCACTCAGCCTGGGCAAAAGAGCCAGACCCCATCTCTAAAAGGTAAAATAGAATAAAAAGGTTAAAAAAACAGTAGCACTTGTTTCCTAAGGTTGTTAAAAGGCTTATATGAGACTCTGTATGTGAATCACTAGTATTTATTACATTTAAATTGATGAACTATTTTTATTGTTTATTTGGCTATTCTTCTCACAATAATATCATACGTAGTATCATCACTATTACCTTTGAGCTCTCATGAGGTGCTTTAGATACAGGAGAGCATTCTAGACCAGGAACACAATATGCAAAAGCATAGAGTCGTGTCAATGCCTCCACAGACAAAGTATGACAAGTAGAGGCTAAGAGGGCAGTGGATGTCACAGAGCCTGGGCATAAAGGACTGGTCAGCCAGTTGGACTTTACCCTTGGGCCCAAGGGCAGAAACTGCAGACGCTGTTTTGTTTGGCCTTGGCCGTGTGTGGGTATGTGTGTGTGTGTGTGTGTGTGTGTGTGTGTCTTTTATGTCTCTAATTGAACATTTTTGCCAGGTTAGTCACTGTTTTCTCATCTTCCCCTCCCTGTGCTGGCAAAATGATTTTATTCATCTAATACTGTACTTATCACATGGCATGTTGTAAGTACTTGTTTACACACCTGTCTCTTCCATTAGACTATGAGCTCCTATAGACTATGCCTCCCACCTCACAGCAAGCCTCTGACGACTTGATTCCCACCTCGCAGGAAAGAAATGGGGCACCAACAGGTCAAGTTTTTTGCCCCAAATTACACAGCTAGGATTTGAAGCTGGACAGCCCATCTCTGAATCCAAGCTCCTGGCTAATGCTAACCTATTATTGTATGCAAAGTTGATAGCTAATGGACATCAGCAATGATCACTGTGGCCCTGTCATGGCCACAGATGAGTGTGGATCACAGGATGGATCCCCTGCCTCCCCTCAGGCTCTGTGTTCAGTGTTCTCACATTCAGCCTCCTAATCCTTAGTACAAAACCATGAAGTGGGTAAAATAATCCCTGTTTTCACAGCTTAGGAAACAGGGCCTCAGACACTTTTACTCACCAAAAGTTAGCTCGTTAGGTAGTAGGGGAACAGAATTTTCCCCTACCAATCAGCCTACTACGTTTTCCCTCACCCTCATTCTCTCATGTCTAACTCTCCAGGAGAGAGGGTAGAAAGAGTGTCCAAAGACAACTGATCTGAAGTTCAAATGTGACTTTAGCACATGAGACTATCATCCTGAGTAGGGGCCTGTGGGAAATCCACTATGGCCAGGACTTGGTGCATGAATCACCTCAGGTTACCACACATCTAAGCAAGTCAGAATCAACTACACTGCAGGGTGATGGCCCCCACTTCCCCTTCCTTTTCATGTAGATTATGCAAATTTAATTTTTCTCTCTTTTGTTTTTCTCTTCTGGTCTCAGTTATTTTCACCTCAGATATCACTTTCTCACACAGCACAAATGAAGTCTTTAATCCCTTCTCACTTTTTACTGACTGTTACCCAGTTACTTTAGGTAAATCTTTCTCTTTCTGGCAGTCTTTGTTCGATATTTAAACTCCAGAACAGGGGTGGTGCCTATGGCTCAAGGAGTAGGACACTGGCCCCATAAAGGAGTAGGGCACTGGCCCCATATACCGGAGGTGGTGGGTTCAAACAGCAAAAAAAATAAAATAAAATAAAAATGAACTCCAGAACAGCTCCATTCTAAGCACAAAAGTAATGTGTATAATACACCTACATGGAATGAAAAAAAAAAAAACCTAACCACTCACTCTGAACTGTTCTAGGCTCAGAGAATAATACCATGTACCAGCATGGATGGTGATCGGATGTCCCCTTCAGAATCTTCTCAATGGTTCACTTACAGCTTGATTCTGAGCTGATGAAGCTGTGGTGTACACCGGCTTAGCTGTGGGCTGGCCATGAATATTTAATATTTAAAAACGTTTTCTCTTTAATTTTCACTTTCTAAAATACTACAACTTATTAAAAAAACCATTTTTTAACTGCAAATACAAAGTTTCAGCCATACAATCAATTAAGAGTACACGTTTACTAGGTAACTGGGAGAACTAACAATCAATCATAATACTGTTTCTAAGGAAATTTTATTTCTAATTCAGAAACTTATAAATAAAAACGTGAAGCACAATTTACCTGGAAGGAATATTTATATTAAAAATACAAATGAGGGCGGCACCTGTGGCTCAGGGAGTAGGGCACCGGTCCCATATACTGAGGTTGGCAGGTTCAAACCCAGCCCCGGCCAAAACTGCAACAGCAACAACACAAAATAAAATAAAATAAAATAAAAGTATAAAATGCATACAAATCTATGATATCTCATCTAATATTCTAAAAAATGCTTAACTTTTTGTGAAGTGAAATTTATTTCATGACCAATTCATCTATTTTCTGTTGTCATAGCTGTTATGGATCAGGTAGCCCTAAAAAATATAAATCAGAGTTGAAGTGCTCTGGGGTCTCTTTGATTGTTCACAGGCCATGGCTCTTGCACCCAGACTCACAAGTGCTATAAAACACCACGTTTATATAAAATAACTACTTTAAGCTTTACCATCAGCACTTTCTACGGGGCTCACTTTCCTAAAGGTAAGTTTTTCAGCTGAAGAATGCTAGTCTGCCTGGGCAGAGTACAAAGAGCAGTAAGATTAGACTTACAAGGAAGCCGACCCTACTAGCAGCTTCCTTTTTATCTCTCCAAATAAGGAAGCGCCATTTTTGCCTTGCAGAGTTGAAATTCTGTTATTTTGGAATTAATGACCACAAAACATTTGTTGGAGCAGCCAGAATTAGTAAAGAAAAATACAGATCTCCTAGTTAAATCTGAATTTCAGATGAACGAGGAATACTTTTTCAGTGTAAATATGTTCCCTGGGCATACTAAAAAAGTATTCCTTGTTTATCAGAAATTCAAATTTAACCAGCCACTCTAATCTGGTCACCTTATTCTTTGGGAAATGAATTACTGCTAGACACACTACTGTGCACACGCTCTGTCTCTCTCTGTCCCTCACATATACACACACAGTTTTTCATGTTTCAAAGGAATTTCATAAACATAGTACACCAATTTGTATTTACTCTCAAGATTGTGGAAACTGGTTGAATTTAAGAACTGCCAATAATTCTCTTTTGTGTTGAAATTGGGAGAAAAAAATCTATAATCTCATTTAATTAATTTTATCACTTATTTGTTTCTGTATAATTATAGAAATTAGCTACAGAATTCAATTTTTATCTTAATGTATTATATTTTCTTTTCTCAAAAGGTAAATAGAATCTGGTATTTGCAAATCAATTTAATATGAGAAAATACTGCCACCTGGAGATCAGAGGCAGGTATGACTAAGAACAACCTGATTTCTAATCGTGGAATAAGAAATCTGAGTTACAGTAATATTTGATTAAATAACGGGCACAATGTAGGGGTGTTATGGCACACCTTTTGGGTGCAGAACACAACCACAGGAGGGATTTTACCCATCAAATTCAAATATCGTGACTTTTTCTTTTTGTACCCTCACATTAGCCTGAAATAAAAAATAGTAACAATGCCAATCTGCCACTTGTCATCATATGTATCTATTTATTATCATTTATTCATTCATTTAATGAACAATTACTAAATTTCTATAATATTTCAGACACTATGCTACACTTTGAGAGTATAAAGATGTATAAAACCTAGTTTGTTCCTCTCAGTTGCTAATAGACTAGTGGAAAAGATAGATTACCAGATGTCATCCCTGGGGCCCTGCCCTTTAAGGTTAAAATGCAATTAAATCTAACACTACTTTTATACAGTGTAATATACTTATCTCTCCCTCTTTCTAAGATCATAAGGTAGAAGGTTGTTTATGATTTTCCCGTTTACCCTGGACTCTAAACTCCTAACACAGTTCATCTTATGGACACCTTTATTGTTATATACACACTGTCTTTGATCTCCACCAAATCTCCCAAGGATGTGGACCATAACCCCTTACCCTTGATTTCCATAATGACTCATTCGCATAAGCTCTGAGTATGCAGAGGATTTATCTTGATGTTTAGGAACATGGATGTGTTTGTGTGTTGTCACGTGCACATTTGTGTTTACAGCAACATTAACAATTACAGATTGAGGGGCGGTGTCTGTGGCTCAATGAGGGCACCAGCCCCATATACCGAGGGTGGTGGGTTGGAACGCAGCCCTGGTCAAACTGCAACAAAAACAATGACAACAAAAATACAATAAATTAATATTTGAAAAAAAATTAAAAAATAAAAAAAAGTTACAAATTGAATAATAGACTACCTTGCCCTTATTTTATTTTTTTGAGATAGAGTCTCACTATGTGGCCCTTGGTAGAGTGCTGCGGCATAACAGCTCACAGTAACCTCAAACTCTTGGGTTTAAGAGATTCTCTTGCCTCAGCCTCCCAAGTAGCTGGGACCACAGGTGCCCGCCACAACACCCGGCTATTTTTTTGTTGCAGTTGTCACTGTTGTTTAGTTAGCTCGGGCCGGGCTCGAACCTGCCATCCCTGGTGCATGTGGCTGGCGCCCTACCCACTGAGCCACAGGTGCCACCTTTTTTGCCCTTTTTAAAGTCCTCCTTCCTCCCACTATTTCAATGGCCTTTCTCCCTCTGTCCCCATTTTTGGCTGTCTCTTAGCAGTAATTCTCACCCCCTACACTCTACCCCAGCAAACAGTTCTTCCCATTTTATCATACAGAGCAATTCAACTTTCTCAACCTCACATCCTCACACTCAGCCTCCTACCCACCTAATGATTATTCAACTCTCATTAGGATAATAAGGCCTAAAAGAGTCTCATCCATGTTCTTGCCCCTTTACTTAAGATTTCCCTACTGACAGGAATTATGCCAAATTAAAAGAAAGAGTCGTAGCAGTTTGGGTTTTAAATAACATTTTAAATTTCCTCATTACACAGCTATATACACTGAGTGTAACGGAAGCCCTTCCTTTGCTTGCCTTTCTCCCTCCCCACTTCCTCTTTCTCTGCTAAACTGAAAGTTATCCCTACAGATATTTCTTAGTGGTCTTGTGATATTCCATGTTAATACTGTTCAAGTTGGACTAAAATGCAAGAAAAGGAAAGAAATCTGAAGGAAGAGTTGTAACACAGTGTAGCCAACCTGCTGATTGATGCATGGTATACTTTGTTTTTTGGTTAAGTCTATATCCAAACCTTCTTCTAAAGTTTGAGTATTCTGAACTGGGCCTGGCGAATCTGGGGAGACAAGACTCCAGACATCTCTGGCCGGTGGGACCTGCCTACAATCATCCCTTTGAGGACACAGAGAGCCAGCAAGGGACTTCTGGACCCCAGGAGGAAGACAAAAACAGTGGAAAA